>APFE031677095.1:451257-477374 GCA_000404065.3 Pinus taeda | reverse complement strand
AATGCATCAGATTTATTTTTTAGAAAATAAACCCACATCTTTCTACTGAAATCATCTACAATAAGCAGAAAATATTTGAACGCAGTGATAGAAGATGTTTTCATGGGACCACAAATATCAACATGAATTAGCTGGAGTACCTTAGATGCGCGCCAGGATTCTCCATTCGTGAATGAAGACCGATGTTTTCCAGCTTGACATGCGCCGCATACGCCCAACTGCTGAGTCTGAATATCAGGTAATCCTGACACAAGTCCTTCCCGAGAGAGCTGAGAGAGATACTGCATGTTTAGGTGCCCATATCGCTAATGCCATAGAGTGCTGATGGGAGAAGCACGAGCTGCTAGAGCCACTTCTGGAAAATCACCGGTGTCAAGAAGTCAGTATAGACCATGATCTTCTAGGCCAACAGCAACTGTAAGATTTGTCTCCCTGTCGATAATAGAGCATTTGTGCACACTGAATACTATATCAAGCTGAGGAGAGTTCCTCATAATCTGACTGACGGACAGCAGATTAATTTCCATCCCAGGAACATAGTATACATTCAGGAAGATAAGTGTGTGTCCACCAAACTGGATTTGGACTGTACCTCTGCCATCTACTGTGTATTTTTCACCTCCTCCAAATACCACTGAATCACTGAAAGGTGAGAAATCAATAAACCAGTCACGCCTGTAAGAGAAATGGCATGATGCACCAGAGTCAATGTACCAGGCAGATGATGGAATATGATCGGAAGACCTTTTAGCCATAAAAGCGTAAAAGGCAGAATCTGTCTGCTCGGAATGTTCTGCAACATTTGCTGTTTGATGAAGCCCTTCCTGTTTCTTCTGTTCTGAAGCAATTCTCTGTCGGCAATCTTTCTTCATGTGGCCAAATTTGTGACAGTAGTTACACTGCACAGTTTTCTTCCTAGCAGGATCAAAAGACTGAGAGGAACCTTTCTACTGAAAGGACTGAGATCACTGATATTTGGCAGCAAAGGCATTTTCTGAGGAGGCTGATATTGTACCACTACCAAACTGTTGTTTCCATCGATCCCGTTGCATGAGTTTGGTGCATAACTCTGGAAACTTTAGATCAACATTAGTGGCAATAATGTTTAGAGTTTCTATGAAGTGCTCATAAGATTGTGGTAGACTTCTTAGAGTGATGACCACCAGATCTTCTTCCTCCATGGTGCGACCAATGGCTTCGAGCTGATCTCGAATGTCTTTAATCTTGTTGAGATGTTCCTGTAAAGACATATGTTCGTCCATCATGATGGAGAACAACTGATTTTTGAGAAAGAAGGCTCTGCTCTTGTCGGATGTCTCATGAAGTTCCTTTAACTGTTGCCAGATCTCAGTAGCTGTCTTGCCAAAAGAAACCTGAGGTAACTGATCATCAGCGACAGAGAGCTTGAGGAGCATAACTGCCTCTCGATTTCAATCATCAAATTTGTCTTGATCAGTGCCAGCTGTACCAGGACGGAGCTCCTTTTTGAGAACGAGCTGGTCAAGACGCCTATATTCAAAAATGGTTAACATTCTCTGTTTCCAGATGTTGTAGTTTGTGCCATTGAAGCATTGACTACCTTCCAGCATTAGATTGGTTAATGACGCCATCTGATTGTTTCTCAAGAAGATAAAGAAGAATCTGACTAATTCGGACAAGAATATTACAGCTGTATTAACTCAGGAATATGGTCCCAGAATGACTGTCGTTGATCTATTAAACTGGTCAGAAATATACCAGCAATATTTATTCGGCACTAGAGCATAGAAACATACCCTTCTTGCATGCAGAGATGACTCGGCCAATAACTCAGTTAAAACACAGCTGAGAGAAATGTCACAAAAAAAATCCGCTGTATATTTTCACAGTCACGGATCACAAAAAAAAAACGGATCATTGATTTGAAAACGCTATGACTGCAACAGACTGTGCCACGTGTCGAGCGACTGAGCAGAGATACCTGTATGACGTTCATGCTGGTTAAAAAAACGGTGTTCCGGATCACTGATACGTGACTGCAACAAACTGTGGCGTATTCGGCAGATGCTGGTTCCGTATTGATGGCTGATGATTTGGCTGAATATATGTATCACGATTTGCGTGAAGGGGTTGTTGTGCGGTTGTGCAGGGATGACTACCACTGATACGTTCACGTTGATTTAATCAACCAAAAAAAATTTGACTGTGCGATAGACGTTCACGCTGATACCACGATAGACCTTTTATTGCAGCCATCCAACTGTGCCGTGTGGTTCCTGGAAGCCGTGCGATTTCAATATTCGCGGTTTTGATTTTCTGCCGCCGCAAAAACTCATGATTCGGGTAAATAGCGCACAATGTATGGTTCCTTTTATAAGACTGCCGCAGCACGTATGGGTTTATTACGTGAGTGATATGGGTTTATTAGCTGGAGACTGCTGAGCCACGGGCCTTTGAAACAACAGTCCAAACCCTGTCACCGGGCCTTTGAAAGAACAATGCAAACCCTGTCACGGTATCAAACCCTGTCACGGTATCCAGCCCCGCGTTTTGATCAGCTGATCGAAAAACAGCGGGTACAACCTTCACGTAAATGACCGAAAAGCAGCGGGTACAAACAGAAGACCCTTATACGAGAATAAATTGGCAAGGTTGGACCCACGAAATGGACTGCGTAACTGGGCTTGGAAATCCAAAAAAAAATTTGCTGGAACCACAGAAAATGAACTAACAAAGGACGAATCTGGAACAGAGAGCAACAGCTGAAGAGTTATTTTGAATGATCCACTTCTGTATCGAGATAGACGACTGTAAGCTTTTATCACAGTGAGCAAAGCCGAAGCTGAGACTCAGTGAAGGCTATCTGGCTTACAGAGGACTCGACCTTAGAAAGGAATAACAGAAATAACTCAAGAGAAAACCTTGCTCTGATACCATAAAACAGTGCGAAACACACATATGGATTTGCAAATGAATTGAATGAATTGATTGAGCAACAATACTCAATAATAATACAGAGATATTTACAAAGATAGAAACATCAAGTTTCTATGTAAGATTCAGTTTCATATAAGAAACTGCTAAAGAGATAAAAATAGCAACAGCTAGAAGAATGAGCATTAAACTAAATTAGAATTATTCTAATATACCTCTGGATCTGAACAAAAATATTGTATCTCGGGAAAACAGACACCTTTTCAAATCAAGCGAAAGACGTTCTTAGCTTAAAATAGTGTTTCAGTGCAATGGAATAATCCATTCAAGCTCAAACAATACAAAAATAGCAAATCTCATAAATGCAACAACACATGTTTAAGATCTCAATCACCAACAAGAACAATTCTTCCAACAAGCTCTAATACCATGTTTGAGTAAGCAGGGTATTCCATACAACACGAACACCTTCAATAACTACTCACACAACCAGATCCATAATCACAACACCAATGTTTTTACATGGTTAAAACCCTCGAAGAGAGTAACAATCCACAGTCCCAATCAATGTAGCTGATGAGCTATAAAATTGAGCTTTTTGTTGTGAAATCACCTACTCTACTTTTGACTAATTTATTCTTTTTCCCCAAAATTATCCCTAAAACCCTGTACATACACCATGGGCAGCTTAAGATATGAAAATGTGTTCACCAGTTTTCTTATCACATTTATAGATTAGAACTAGAGGATGACTAAAGAGTAGTTTGATATATATAAACACTGTTGATAATATCGGCGATATTTGAAAATATCGCGATATTTTCGGCAAAACGATATATCGCCGAGAAAATGTCGCGATATTTTCTATTTTGAAAATATCGCAATATTTTCAAAATATCGGCAAATATCGGAAAATATCGGCAAAATATTGCGATATTTTGAAAATATCGGCAAAATATCGGCTATATTTAAAAATTTGAAAAAATTATTTTTTATGCTTGCCGATATTTGCCGATATTTTGCCGATATTTTCGCCGATATTGCCGATAAGATATTTTCTGGACCCTCGCCGATATTTTCCCGATACCGATATTATCAACACTGTATATAAATATATATCTTGTATAAATAAAAGAAGAGGTGCTAACTTTAGTTTTGTGAAGGTGCACAGCGGGTATGATGTAGTTGCAGGCATGTGACAATCTGATAAAATTGGCAACTAGGGCCAAACTCCAAGTGGGTCATCTTATTTATGGCAGCTGATATTTTTCTTGGATCCCTCTCATCGAGAGGTGTAGGATTGATCTAAAGATCATCCGATTCCGATAAGTATTCGTGGAGTTATGAATTTATTTGTGTTATAAGACAATTCGTCAAGGTTGGCCAGCAACCAAATAAACCCCACATGTGCTCAACGTTTTAGTATAAAAGGAGATGACTTGACAGTCATTTCTCACACACACTTTTATCTTGATTTCTCTCCACTTGTCTTGGGTTTTAGTGGAAGAGAAATCTAGGAGTGGAAGCCCTAGACGTTGGAGGATAAGAGGTTGCCCTAGCCGCAGTCAAGAAGAAATACGTTTCCCTAATCTAGAGGGCGTAGTCATGAAGGAAAGCCCTAACACTATCAAGAAGGAGCCCTAAACCTATATGTTGGTCCCTACTAAAATGTAGACCTAAAGGTTGCCCTAACGCAGACCTAAAGACATCCCTCACTAAGACCTAAAGGTAGCCCTAACAAAGCTATCCTAAGGTAGCTCAAGAAGAAAGAGGACGCTGATGTGAAGGGTCAAAGGGACAACGTGGGGACTGCCCTAGACAACGTGAAGCGTTGTGCGGACCAGTGTTTTAAAAAACGGTCGGCTTGAAACCAACTCGGTCGAGTTGGTCTGAGCCAGCCTTGGATTTTGTGACCTGGCCATTGAACTAGTTCAGCCGGCCAGGTTAATACCGAGCCGGCCGAGTTGTTACACAACTTGGTCGGCTCGACCGAGTCCTTATCAACTCGGCCGGGTTACGTACAGCAGCCAGTGAACCCAAAAAAAGGTTTTTTTTTTGGGTGAGGGACTCCCTGGGCTTCCCTGTCTAACTCATGGGTTTCCCTGTCTGACTCTGATCCCTAGTATTGATATGCTATTCATGGTAATGTTAAATTCTTAAAGTAAAAGTGACATTCTCCTTAATCTTCATTTTCATCCTGTTGACCACTACATGTCAACATCCCATAGCAGTACACCCCCTTTTCTTCACAAAAGGGATAGCGCTTGATTGATGTGTCCATGCCATTCGACAGTCATCGTCGACCTTATCATATTATGTTGTAAACCCAGTCTGCATGTGTGAATTGTAAATAACCTTAGCAGAGTTGAGTCATGTATGAAAATTGCCTAGGTGGACCTAATGTTTTAGTGATAATCTACGTTCCGGAAGGTTTTTTTCTCACCGATCCATGATTGGCAGAGTTTTCCTTCAGCCTAACCCCAAAGTCAGAATGAATTTTGTCATTAAAATCTTAGGGGAATCCTAGTGCGTTGATCTGTTAGATTATAGTTGTGTCGCAAAACTGGGTGGTCTATGAGGGTCTATGTCAAATGGGTTTTCCCCCTTGAGATGTAAAACTGTAAAAGTCATGATGTAAAGTGTCTTGAGGGTTAGAAAATGTTTTAATCCCCTCATCAGTCCTAAGTCCTAAGTCTTAGTTCTCGCTGATTTTTCCAAAGGCTAAGTTCGAGAATCCAAAAAAAAAATTAAGAAAATTAAAAAATCAAATAATAGATAAAAGTATTAATAAAATATAATAATAAGGTTAAATAATAATTAAAAAATTAAAAATTAAAAAATAACTAAAAAAAATGAAAAAAAAATAAAATAAAATAAAAATAAAAAAATTTAAAAATAATAAAAAATAATAAGTCAATTTTTGAGTAAAATAAATGCAGAATTTTAATTTTTTAATATATTAAAACGCATTTAAAAATTCGACGGATGAGATTAAAAGAAATCTTGATCCTCATCAACGGTCGAAATTAGTTTGACATGGATCACTCAAACTAGCCGTTGGGATTTTTTCCTTTAAATAGGGTGCTAGGGGTCATTTGAGATCAGATTGGATCTGAGAGTCTAGTGCTAAAGAAAGCTCTCTTGTAGTCAGTTTTTGTGCAATAAAGAAAGACTTTGGGTTTGAAAATCTTGCTGGTGTTACTCTTCTGGAAATGCTGTAAGATTGTTTTATTTTTCTGCATAATCTTATTTTCAGTCATTGATAATAGCTTGATGAAGATTGATTCAGGCACAGGTATCTTGTCTGATCTTTGGGGTTTGAAAGATAGTTTAGATTCTGAAATATAATGGCAGGTATCTCCATTTGATCTAGATTTCATTATTGTTTTCTCCCTCTATGTTAATGGTTGATTTTAAGCTGTGCAGGAAATCTTAAGTTTTGAGTTCACTGGGCGTTAGGGGAAGTTCTCGACTAAACCAGCCAACTCCCGGATTGTGTTTTCTGAAAGAGCTCAGCTAGTTTTTAATCCCGGGCTTATCATCTGATTTTTTATTTTTTTTTAATGAATGCATGCAGGGTTTTCTTAAGTATCTCACATTATTTATGTGGCATAACGAGAAATCTAGCTATTTTAGAGTCTGCAGTTTGCGAATATTGTAATTATTTAGTTAGGGTTTTCAGTTTCGATTCTTGCACATTATCTTCGGGTGTTCTGTTTTGCCATTACAGGTCGCAGGTTACAGGTCTGAGGAGAAATTTTTGTTTGAAGCCAGATCTAGGCCCTGGAGGATAAGATCTAGCCTCAGGATCAGTTCTTGCAGGCTTTTTGTTGATGAAATTCGAGATTCTCCCAGCTATCTGTTTGCTGGGGTTTCATTTAAAATTGCTTTCCAAAAATATCAACCAGCAATCTTGCATTCCAAGGGTTTTAAAATCATTCATTTTCAAATCTAAATTTTTTTATGAGGGTTTCAAGAAATCTGAAGGAGAGCGAGTTAAAAATTTTGTCAAGATTTCTGGAAAATATTTAGAGCTCCTCTCACTCTATTGCAAATCAAATCCCTGTCTCCTCACAACTTCATTTCCGCATTTCTCTTCAGCATTACTTCTTGCGGATTCCTTCCACGTTGCTCCAGCACCTGCAAACAAAACAAAAATTAAAATATTTAAAAATTAAAAATATTAAAAAATATTTTGAAAAAGCTTAATAAAAAAAATTGAAAATTCATTTTTTGTGGTCCATTTTTCTATAGCTAAACGCACTTAAAATGTTTATTTACAAGTTGGCTATATGAAAGTGGTAGCTGGTCAGCATTTAAATTTTATAATCATTTAAAGCATTTAATTTTTCTTCAAGTTTAATTGCTGGATCATTTAAAGGTGTTGTGCATTTGTTGAAAATCTTACATCGCTTGGGTTATTTGATGATAAATGATTGTTATACATGGTTTATATTTCAGCAATATTCAATAAATAATCATTTAATCATTAGCTCCTTAAGGCACTGGTCTATTAACTTAATAAAATCAATTAAGTGCTTGTTTCCCCTCGTGTTTCCCAACCCAACTAGTCCCTAGTTGGTCATCCATTATCCCATAGGGTCTACCCCCTTAGCCACGGGAGACAGGGTTAAACAGAGAGATTGGGGATCAGGGTGACAGCCCCTGGTCTGAGCGTTGTCATGACAATCTGTGCGACAACACATCCTTTTACTTAAATTTTTAACATTACCATGAAATGACTCAAGATGTTTGAGAGTGGCTCTGGCTTCATTGGATTTCATATGGAGAAAGTAGAATTTTAGATTTCATTCAAAATCCAGCAGACTTATCAGTTTTTCAAGATTTCAGGATTGGGGGATTGCAATGTTTCCATTGAATTTTGTCATGTGGTTAGGGTATGGAACTCGTATTTAATCAAGAGCACCAATCCTTCTATGTACCTTGATGTTAGTGACATTGGTTGTCGAACTCCTCCAAGATTCGCTCCCAAACCAGAAGCTTCTGAAAATGTTGCTCTCGCTCCCGTTTTTGCTCTCGCTCCCCGCTTTCGCTCCCGCTCCCAAGTAACACTAAGCCAGATGATGTTAGCAACTCTAGCAGTAGCCAGTAGTACTAGTCACAAACTTTTGTTGTAGAGGCCATTTCTAGCGTCCTTGGTTATGTGTTTTTGTCTTGATCTCTATATCACATCGTGTATGTATTGGACAGTGCACTGGGTGCCATTTTGATATAATGGATATATTCATGAGCCTACTTTGATCATATGTTGTTTTCTATCTATATTCTAATGCTATGTGTTTGGAAACATGAATGAAAATCTTTAAAATTATGTGTTTTTATAAAAAATAGATATTTAATGTATTTTTTACAACGACCGAGTCATTGAAATCAAGCCGGCGAAGTCGATACTGAGTCAGAGTCAGAGTCGGAGTCGAAGTCGGAGTTTTAAAACATTGGTGTGAACAGCGGAGCCTTAGTCGCAGCATGAAGGATCAAAGCGACATCGTGGAGACTGCTCTAGACAGCATGAAAGGGCTGTAGGGACAGCGTGGGCACAGGATGGTTAAGAGCACAATAGGCAAGCAACCAGGCCGAGGAGAATAGAAGCAATATGCTGTTCTTTGTGGATGGATAGCTGGGTGTGTAAGAGCTGCTAGATGCCCTAACCAGTCACCATATAAGCAGCAGTAAAGGCAGCATTAGTGCAGCAAATGTATGGGACAGCAAGCTAACTAGTGCAGCAGATGTATGGGACAGCAAGCTAACTAGTGCAGCTAAAATGCATGGGACAGCAAGGTGACTAGTGCAGCCAAGATGCATGGGACAAATGCAGACCCTCTCATTTGCAGAAGTAAGAGGGAGTTGGATTCCGAATTTGAAATGGTGAACAGCAGGCCCGCGACTACCTCGATGGAGCTTAACTTTCAGAAGTTATATGGCGGTGTTGTCGGACCAGATTTGGGAAATGCCTCTGAGTTTCATAAACTCATTTGCATTGATGTTCTTGATGAACTTCCATCTAGATATATGTTTTGCAGTTAGCATGGTGAGCTCATATATGGTTGAGCCACACTGGATTGGTGCCAAGAATCTTCTGAGATATCTTCAAGGCAAAATCTCTCATTGATTGAGATACACTGTCAGAAACATAAAGCTGCATGATTATTCAAATGTTGACTAGGGAGGCAGTGTGGAGGATCGCAAGAGCACTTCCGAGTGTTGGTTCTCTTTGGGTTCTGTATGATATCCTGGATGAGCAGGAAGCAGAAGTTGGTTGCTATAAGCACCGCTGAGACCGAACACATAGCTACGAGTATGATCTCGTGTGAAGCTACCTGGTTGTGGAAGCTCTTCAGCAAGCTGTTTGTACACATGATGGATACCACTGGGATCCTCTGTGTCAACCAGGGGGGGATTCGATTGTTGAGGAATCTCGTATTCTATGATTGCTCCAGTATATAGACATCAAATACTACCTTATCGGGGATATGGTACGTCAATGAGCGAGAAGGCTCGATCGCATTGAGACTGATATACAGGTCGCAGACATTCTGTCAAAGCCCCAGGGAAAGGTCAAATTTGTGACTTTCCCGAACGACTTGGAGTCATTGAGAGACCTTCTTATGAGGGTCTTGCATGATGCATGCATTGAGCTCTGGGAGCTCCAGGGGGCTTGGGGTACTTATTGGAGCAACAAGCGACCATAGGGCGACTCACCCTCCCCTAATGGTGTGTTGTGTACAGGGTGAATGGGTCAGCCTACCCCTGTGATACCCTGTGGCAACTTAGGGATAGGATGAATGGTTCTCCTATCGAGGCATCCTACCCATGCAATCTAGGACTCATGGGAAGTGCCTCTCATCTGGCCAATGAGCCAGGAAATGGGGTTAAGGACCATAGCAATAGTATCGATGGACGCATCATTGTATCTACCATACTCGTTATGCTAGGATGACCTCCATTGATCTAGGATCAGTATGAGTGGTTTGAGACACTCTCTTGTGATATTGATCTAAGATCAATAAAACTAACTTCCAGTCAGTAGAGAATGTTAAGAGACATTCTCAATCAATTCTTCTTCTTCATGGTTTAGCAGAGCAGAGAAGAGCGAAGCAATGCAGGGCACTGATGGTAGAGATAGTACAGTCCGACATATGGATCAGCGGATGGAGTTCTCCCTAGTTGAGAGGCACTGATGGTAGAGATAGTACAGTCGGACATATGGATCAGCGGATGGAGTTCTCCCTAGTTGAGAGGGAGTGTTAAAATTGGTAACTAGGGCCAAAATCCATGTGGGTCATCTTATTTATGACAGCTGATATTTTTCTTGGATCCCTCTCATCGAGAGGTGTAGGATTGATCTGAAGATCATCTGATTCGATAAGTATTCATTCGATTATGAATTTATTCGTGTTATAAGACAATTCGTCAAGGTCAGCCAGCAACCAAATAAACCCCACATGTGCTCAACATTTTAGTATAAAAGGAGATGACTTGAGAGTCATTTCTCACACACATTTCTATCTTGATTTCTCTCCACTTGTCTTGGGTTTTAGCGGAAGAGAAATCTAGGAGCGGAAGCCCTAGGCGTTGGAGGATAAGAGGCTGCCCTAGCCGCAGTCAAGAAGAAATACGTTGCCCTAATCTAGAGGACGTGGTCGTGAAGAAAAGCCCTAATGCTATCAAGAAGTAGCTCTAAACCTATTCGTTGGTCCCTACTAAAACACAGACCTAAAGGCTGCCCTAACGCAGACCTAAAGGCAGCCCTCACTAAGACATAAAGGCAGCCCTCACTAAGCTATCCTAAGGCAGCTCAAGAAGGAGGATGCTGATGTGAAGGCTCAAAGGGGCAGCATGGAGGCTGCCCTAGATAGCGTGAAGGGTTGTGTGGACAGTGGAGCCTTAGCATCAGCATGAAGGATCAAAGGGACAGCGTGGAGGCTGCCCTAGATGGCATGAAAGGGCTGTAGGGACAGTGTGGGGACAGGACGGTTAAGAGCACAATAGGCAAGCAACCAGGCCAAGGAGAATAAAAGCAATATGCTGCTGTTTGTGGACGAATAGCTGGGTGTGTAAGGGCTGCCAGATGCCCTAACCAGTCACCATATAAGCAGCAATAAAGGCAGCATTAGTGCAGCAAATGTATGGGACAGCAAGCTAACTAGTGCAGCAAATGTATTGGATAGCAAGCTAACTAGTGCAGCTAAAATGCATGGGACAGCAAGGTGACTAGTGCAGCCAAGATGCATGGGACAGCAAACAAACTTGGAATGAACAGTGGGACAGTTGTATGCCACATAGGACAGCAGTGACTAGGATGTTACAGCAAAGGCACATGGGACAGCAGCAAGCATGGACAGCAAGGCAAGCATGGTGCAGCAGTATGATGTGTACAGCATGGTCATGAGGTCCAGCATTATGATAATGGGTGCAGCATGGTGCAGCATGATGAGGTGCAGCATGATGACGAGATGCAGAACAATGATAGGTGAAGGGGTCACCTTGGAAAATCAGTTGAAGCAATATGTCTTCAACTGATCTCATGTATCATCTTCTTAGAGATGATCTATGCTCTTATTTGGATAAGTCAAATTGATGACTTTTGTTGCAAATGTACTATCTCTCTCTCTCTCTCTGTGCTGAATTATTGAAGAACATATAAGAAGAATTTATCAAGGGTTTCCCCACATTGGGGTTTGTCCCTGGCTAGCGCCACATCTTGTGTCCTCTTGTCTTGGTTCGTCTCTGCGATTTATGTTTATGTTCTATCTGCAGTTTACTTTAACGCTGATGTGATTGCTAATCTGGAAAAGATATTGAGCTAACTGTGCAAATTGAAATAAATTTCTCTGAGCATAGAATATACTTAAAATTAACACAATCATAGGAAAAAAAAAGATGCACCCATGGATTTAACCATATGATATAAAGAAGAAATGATTTTGGTTTAGGCATCTAAGAAGATTCTGGACACACAACTTTAGCCACTTGCATATTATTCTATGGATATTGCAAATGAGACTAATCACGAACCGATTCGTTCCACAGATTGCATCCGAGTTATAGAAGAATGTTTTGTGTCTCACAGGTTGTTGTGTTAATGATTCAAGATATATCCGAGATGCCTCAGCATGTAACAGTCATTATAGCACCGAGTGTTGAAAGGTGTAACTAGGTTTGGTCTTCATAATGACAAATGTAATTAATAATTATGTAATTGATGTAAAGAAGAAAAATAAAATTATTTTTGCAATACTTAAATCATCAGTTTCATGATCAAGGAATTTTATTTGAGTTAAGGTTCCCATTGTGAGCCTTTAGGTTTTGTCATCAAGTCATACAAGTCAAATTGAGTCAATGTCATGTATAAAGGACCCTTCTTCGGCATGTAACATTTGTATATGAGTCATTGAAAGAGTCAAGGAGACCCTCCAAGACCAAGCTCAAGCACCTCCATCAAGTCTGCCTTAAATGAAATAATGAAGCTACACCAAATGGCATGTCAGCCTATGCGCAAGGAGAAGTCGGTTTATTTACATAAGGAAACCACTTTAAATAGGGCAGCTCGGCGCCATTTGACATCAAGCAATTCGGTCAAGCAAGTTTGCAATAAGAAGTGAGAAAAACATCAAGGAAGAAGGCTAATCATCAAGCGAAGGAGGAACGAAGATAACCGAGTACTTTTGGATATTTTTTTGGGCTAAACTCTTCCACACGTGTGAGATTTCAGACCTATCCATTGCAGAAAAATGGCCGAGGTACTATAGCCATAGTAAGGAGGAAGTTTTGCAAGAAAAACGAAGTGTTTCTCAAGATTGAATTGAAGGAGAGAAGGAATCCATTTAAAAGTGAGGGAAACAAGGTGTCTCTCTCTCACATACCTCAGTGAGGGTTTCTGAATTAGGGCCGAAAGTTGCAAATGAATCAAGGGGCCAAAGCTCTGAAGGATAGCCGAGAAGGAGGAAGAAACAAGGAGTTTGACTATCATTGAATCAAGGAAGCCTTGTGACTTGGTCTTGGAGAGGCAAATAGGTCAAGGGTCTTGGTCTTGGTATTCATCAATTGAAGTCTCTATAAGAAGAAGAATTCGTTTGGGTTTTCCTCTCAAGTGGGAGAGTTTTTGGCCCTAGTTGTTAGCCTACATTTTGAGTCTTTTGTCTCTTTATTGTTTATGCTTTGGTAGTTGTTTGATGAAAAATGTTAAATTTTGGTACGTTCTATGCTTAGAGCAATTTTCTTCAATTTTTCATAGTAGCCCAATGACAATATTCAGATTAGCAATCACATCAACACGATATTAAAATGCAGATAGAACATAAACATAAACAGCAGAAGATAAGCTAAGACAAGAGGACACAAGATGAGGCACCAGCCAAGGACAAACCCCAATGTGGGGAAACCCTTTATCAAATCTTCTTAAATCTTCAACAGTTCAACAAAGAGAGAGAGAGATAAAGTACAATGATTCAAAGTCAATACTGACTTGCCAAATAAAAGATCTTCACCATGAAGATGGCACAATGGAGTTATACTCGTCGCACCAAGGACTGCAGCTCAAAATACTGATAGAGCTTAACTAGGGAGGTATTCATAATTGTACAACCAGTACAAAGATATTCTCAAATTGAAATATTCTCATAAGAAGAGTTGGATTGATAAGCCATCTTTAAGCATCAACATCATAACCAACATTGTCAAACATAGCAAGGGCTTGACTAACAAGCTCTAACCCTCCACAAGATTAGCGCACAATGTTGGGATCCTTTATGTGAGACACCACACTACCTCTCAAGGCGCATACCTCAACTGGATGTTCACCAGGTATGTCCTTCCAGGACTATCCTTATCTTGAATTTCCAATCCTCAAAGAATATCGGTCTTCTTTGACCACTCTTATCTTGGATACCCTGTCCTATCCTCAAAGAGTGTCAGTCCACGGGATTACTTCCTATCTTGGATTTCCAATCCTCAAGGAGTACCACTCCCAGATGCTTATCCAATCCTCCATTCTCCCTATCACGACCTTCACTAGACATATGGTTGTTAGTCCTGGCCTAATGCATGACACATGATAGAAGAGAATATGATGTCCATCATCACTCCCTCTCAACCAAAGAGGAGGTCCTCATTCCCTCTTAATCAGGGAATAGATCCTAGCTCCCTCTCAACTAGGGAGACATCATCAAAATCCTTAGTTGGTCTCATACATCATCAACACATCAGCTACTTGTCCTTCCGTGGAGATATTCAATAGTAGCGGCAGGGCTTCATTATACCAAGGGTTCAATCTTTTGGAAGTCAATTATTTTGTGAAGCCAAATACTTTCTCAAACTATCTTCATGACAGGGCTTTTCAGCTCCTCGCAATACCATAATATATTAGACTTCGATCTTTCTAGATCTTATAAATTATCAATCGACTTTATCATCAATTGGTTCATCTGTCTTTCTCAAGGATCCAAACTTCCTCGCAGTTGCTAGCACATGCCTTCTATTCTTCATACCAAAGTTCTACTTCATCTTCTTCAAAAAGTCATATCAGATTTCCAATATCAATTCTACTCTCATGCTTATCCAAGCCATGAATAGAGCTATCCACACAATTCATGTGTTCCATGATCAAACCAAGCAACGGTAGGTACAAGATCATCAAACGAACTCTCCTACCAATCTCTTCACATGCTCTGCAATATGTCCTGCCAGGGAGCCAAGTCATATCCCAAGCAAATCATCAATATCAAAGTTGTCAAATTATAATGTCCTTTTGTGACTGTGTTATGTTAAATTCTACTACTTGCTCCCTTTGAAGTCAACATACCTTTGAATCTCTTATCTTCATATTGCAACAAGGTTCTACTTCATCGTTTATGTGTTCCTAAAATGAACTCATCAGCTCAAAGCTTCAACACCATGTCCATCAAGGTCTTTACAATTCCCTCTTTCCATCATGCTCATCATTTTCAAGGAATCATCAACAAGCACGAGTGTTGCTTTTCTTTGATCTTCCATCTTTCTTATCTCACTTCTATAACTTTGACAGCCTTCATCATATACTTGCAATTCTTAGCAACAAGTACAACCAAGCAAGATATACAAAGAAAAGAGCATAATACTAATCCGGTAAATTTAGGGTTTCTATGATCTCTCAAAAGTGTATTCCTAGGGTTCTAGGTTTAAACCCTAGAAATTCCTTTCATCCATCCTTTATTAGGAACTTCACTTTAGCGGAAACACCTATTCCTAGTGTTTTGTATTCAAGCCCTAGGTTTTGTATTCCTATTCCTAGAGTCTCTCTCGAAACTCATTTATGCTAGGGTTTCGAGATACCTTAATATCAAAAAACACTATGCCTACAAACCCTATATTCCATTTCCCAAAAGCTATGAATTCCTCTAGAGGGAACAACCAGTCAGGGTTAGGATTTTCGTTGTTTGGGTTAGTTCAATTTAGGGTTCAAAAACCCTAAATACCAAAAGTCTTCAAGACTTCACAAACCTACCAACCTTAGAATATTAAGATATGCAACAAATTAACTGCAAAAACCCTAAAGACTTTACAAACCCTTTCTAGTGATCATAACCATAGTCTAAACATTGTACATACCTCTAAGTTATTACCACACCTTCAGAGATTCAATCCTATCTTTATGTGTCAACACTTTTTCAATAGCATCAACTTCTCCTATGTTGAGCTACCATCTTTGTCTTCACGCAGAGCTATGGTAATCTTCAAATATCGTTCCTTTCTTGACCCAGGTCATCAAATTTCTTGGAGATAATCCAAACTGTTGTCCATTGACTGTCATTGTCATACATTAATCAAGGGTGACTGCCATATGTACAATATCATTGTCATCATATCCCCAGGTCATGTCATCGTTTTTTCACACGAAACGTGGTGCTATTGACTTGTGGTCGTCCTAAAAATACTTTATGTAAACCCCTGTGGCGAGCCACTAAAAACCAAGCCACTGCAATGTCATTTTCTTCCAAAGAGATCCAGAATCATATTAAGTCAGTTTTTATACAGTTGTTATGAATAAAGTTGCCAAGTCGTATTTTCTTCACGGTTTGATATTTATTGTCCATATTGTCTCATTGTATTTATACGAGACATGGTATGATTACGTCCAAGCCACTGTAGTGTTGCGGTCACAGCCTTCATCAAATGAGCGAGCCACATCGTAATGTCAATTTCGATACTACTGTGTAGTAATACAATGCCACAGAGAGGGATACCACAAACAATGTTACATGATGTGGATGTGTAACGAATCAGAGCATGTGATATATGTAGTGAGCTAGATAAGCAACACGAACTCGTAAGACATTGTAGATTAACGAGCCATCAAATTAATCAATGCGATGTGATTTCAAAGAACATGTCAATTCACAAAAATATTTATTCGAGCCAGGGAGTGAATTCGAGCCACCAGACCATATATGCCCACTGAAATGAGTTGCTACTATTGTAATAAAAAGTGAGTCATGCCTTTGAATTTAGTGCCCACGGTATGAGCCATGTGAGGGCCATTGTAAAGTGAACTAATGCGAACCATGATATCATTGATAGATACATCGAGTTCTGAGATTGTTAAGTTTAGGTATATTCTATGCTTAGAGCAATTTATTTCAATTTTCATAGTTAGCTCAATACCTTTTCCAGATTAGCAATCACATCAGCATTAAAGTAAACTGCAGATAGAACATAAACATAAATCGCAGAACACAAGCCAAGACGAGGACACAAGATGTGGCGCTAGCCAAGGACAAACCCCAATGTGGGGAAACCCTTGATCAATTCTTATATGATCTTCAATGGTTCAACAGAGAGAGAGAGAGAGAGAGAGTACATTTACAACAAAAGTCAACACTTTGACATTCTAGATAAGAGAATAGATCATCTCTACATGAGATTAGTTGAAGACATGCGGCTTCAACTAATTCTCCAAGGTGACTCCTTCACCTATCATTGTGCTGCATCTCGTCCATGTGCTGCACCTCACCATGTTGCACCATGTTGCACTCATCATCACAGTGTTGGACCTAATGACCGTGTTATGCACTTCATGCTACTGCTCCTATCACTGTGCTTCTCCAATCACTAAGTTGTTCTCAACACGGATCTGCACTCTATGTTGAACTCATCATCACTGCATTCAATCATGTAGCTGCATCATACATAGTGTTGCACCCCTTTTATATTACGCTGCATTGCTACCCATCACTATATGCTGATAGCACTATGTTGTACTAGTTGTTGTCCCATAATATGTCCAACTACACCAACATGCCCAAATAGTCCAATTAGACCATGCTGTCATTCGTTTGCACAACTGTTTGCTGCACACCTGGTTAGGGCACTTGCAGCAGCCCTAGTTTCATCCCACAGTCAACAAACTAACCCTTTAAGGGCTGCGACATACCCTCATAGGTCTCCTCCTCACCCACGTTGCTTGCTTAGGGTGTTGTCCACCCTTGACAGCCCTCACACAGCCTCTAGTTGTGTGCTCTGGCCTACAGCCTAGCACAACAGATTATTGCAGCAACAGACCTCCAAAAATGTGCCAAAATAACTTCCAAACAGCAACGTGTTTGACCCTTAGGAATTCAGCCTAACAGTCAACCTTCTCAACCCTCTTCACAGCAAACTCGGATCCTGATTATATCACTATTCCAGCCCTAAGACTATCTGCACTTACCCAGCCACTCAGCCTTCTGTAGCAGACTTCGGATCCCTGTTTTCCCACGCTGTCCAGACTCTAGGTTGTTGCGGCTAGGGTATATCCATATCACCCTTAGGTAGGGCAGCGTAGGGCCTCCTGTAGTTGTTGGTTAGGGCCTTCCCTTTGCTGCAAATTAGGGCTCCCTTTAGCTGCGGATTAGGGCTCTTCTCCTGCAGATTAGGGCTTCTTCTCCCTGCGGATTAGGGCTCCCTTTAGCTGCGGATTAGGGCTCTTCTCCCTGCGGATTAGGGCCTCTTCTAGCTGTGGATTAGGGCTCCCTTTAGCTGCGGATTAGGGCTCTTCTAGCTACAAATTAGGGCCTCTTCTAGCTGTGGATTAGAGCTCCCTTTAGCTGCAGATTAGGGCTCTTCTAGCTACGGATTAGGGCTCTTCTAGATGACCCTTCTTTAGGGCTGCATAAAAGGCATCTCCTCTAGACCTCCTCTTCCACCAAAAACCCAAAACAAGTGGGCAGTGAGATCACAAGAGTTGAGTTGTTAAATGACTTGAAGTCCTCCTTTATTTATACTAAAATGTTGAGCACAAGTGGGGTTTATTTGGTTGTTGGCCAACCTTGACGAATTGTCCCATAACACTAATAAATTCATATCTCCATGAATTCTTATTGGAATCAGATGATCTTTAGATCAATCCTACACCTCTCGATGAGAAGGATCCAAGAAAAATATCAACTACCATAAATAAGATGACCCACATGGAGTTTGGCCCTAGTTGCCAATTTTAACACTCTCGCTCAACTAGGGAGAACTTCATCCGGTGATCCATATGTCCGACTGTACTATCTCTACCATCAGTGCCCTGCATTGCTCTGCTCTGTTGAACCATGGAGAAGAAGAATTGATCGAGAATGTCTCATACCATTCTTTATTGACCTGAAGTCAATTTCATCTTACTGACCAGAAGTCAGTTTTATTGATCCCAGATCAATATCACAAGAGAGTGTCTCAAACCACTCATACTGATCCCAGATCAATGGAGGTCATCCTTGCATAGGGAGTACGGTAGATACAACAATGTGTCCATCAATACTACTACTATGGTCCCTAACCCCATTTCCCTGCTCATTAATCAGATGAGAGGTACTTCCCATGCGTCCTAGACTGCATGGGTAGGATGCCTCGACAGGAGAACTAATCATCCTGTCCCACAGGAGAACGAATCAACCTGTCCACAGTCGCCACAGGAGAACTAATCATCCCGGCCCACAGGAGAACTAATCATCCTGTTCCATAGTTGCCACGGGAGAACTAATCATCCCAACCCACAGGAGAACTAATCATCCTGTTCCATAGTTGCCACGGGAGAACTAATCATCCCGGCCCACGGGAGAACTAATCATCATGTTCCATAGTCGCCACAAGGTATCACAAGGAAAGGTTGAACCTGTCACCCTATACATAGCGCACCACCAGGGGAGGGTGAGTCGCCTAGTGGTTGTATGTCGCTCCAGTAAGTACCCCAAGTCCCCCAGAGCTCCCAGAGCTCAGTGCGTGCAACATGTAGGACCCTTATATGAAGGTCTCTCAACGACTCCAAGTCGTTCGAGAAAATCAATCTCAATGCAATGGAGCCTCCTCACTCATCGACTTATCATATCCGAGAAAATCAATCTCAATGCAATGGAGCCTCCTCACAAATCGACTTATCATATCCCAAGTAAGGTAGTATCTGATGTCTATCTGCAGGAGCAATCATCGAATACAGGATTCCTCAATAATTGAATCCCCCCTGGTTATCACAAAGAATTACAATGGTATTCATCATGTGCACAAACAGCTCTCTGAAGAGCTTCCACAACCAAGCAGCTTCACACGAGATCATACTTGTAGCTATGTATTCGGTCTCGGTGGTGCTTATAGCAACCAACTTCCGCTTCTTGTCCATATCATTATATCGAGGCAGAATCCAGAGAGAATCAACACTCATAAGTGCTCTTGAGATCCTCCACACTGCTTGCCTAGTCAACATTCGAACAATCATGCAACTTTATATTTCCAGCAGTGTGTCTCAATCCATGAGAGATTGTGCCCTGAAGACATCTCAGAAGATTCTTGGCACCAATCCAGTGAGGCTCAACCACATATGAGCTCACCATGCTAACTGCAAAACATATATACGGACGGAAGTTCACCAAGAACATTAATGCAGATGAGTTTATGAAACTCAGAGGCATTTCCTAAATCTGGTCCAACATCACCACCATATAACTTCTGAAAGTTAAGATCCTCGAGGTAGTCACGGGCTTGCAATTTACCATTCCATATCTGGAATCCAATTCCCTCTTACTTCTGCAAGTGAGAGTGTCTACACCTGTCAGAAATAGGTCGTTTCTCAGAAGGTGTCGATATGAGAGGTCTATCATCCACAACCTTCAAACAATGGTTTGGATCGGCTTCACTTTTAGTGAATCTAAGCTTCATCAGACAATTATCAATCCTCTCATATTAGGCCTTGGGTGTTTTACTTCAAGCCATAGAGGGCTTTATTCCACCTAAATACATGAGATTCCCAATCATGAATCTCAAACCCCTTGGGTTATTCCAAACCTGTGGACTTGCTACATGAGGGGAATGGTCCCCTTCTAAGATTTTCCTTCAGTACGTCTCAGACATGTACCTTCATGCTCTTCTTGAATTCATGTATCCAAGTCACCATTTAACTCACATCAGTTTGGGGCCTCATAAAGTAGATCTTAGGTGTTATAGATGAGATATGTCATGATCCCCAATGGACCATCCTGCAACTTGACACAAATTGCCAACCCTGAACCCATGAGTAAAAGCGTCTTTGAAAATTTCATTTTCAAACACGTACCTTTCCATCGATGAATGCCACCCTATAACCTTTGACTTCCATTGCTGAAATGGACATTAGGTTCTTCTTGTGATCAGGTACATAAAAGAGATTTTGTAAATGAATCGAGTTACCCTTATTCAATTGAGGGTTACCATTCCCTACACCCTTTCTGGGATAGGTCGCATCGGCTCCAAGTATAATCCCACGATTGTTTCCATCTCTACCAAATTAGAGAGAGCACCCTTCCATCTGATGAAGTGCCTTAAAGCACTATAATCGATAAGCCAGATTCCCAAAGAATCAGAAGGAGAGGGCCAATACAAGATAGTGCTTCTTTATCTTATCAGAAACAACATTTGATTCTTCATACCTGGGGTTCCTTGCTTTCTCTGAAGAGTCAGTCGTTTCCTTAAAGATCCACATTACCTGTCATTCCTCTGATCATTGAAGATGACCCTGGAATGATTGTTATCATCATCAAGTGATGTTTCCCTGCCATTCGAACACTCCTTCGCATAATGGCCGAACTTATTGCAACCAAGTCATATGCCTTTCCTTCCACCCTTAGATCCGATCTTTCCATTGAAGTGATCTTTAGGTAGGCCATCAGAAACTTTTGTTGCACCATTCTGATAATATTCTCTGCTTCGACTTCACTCTCGATGAATTTGAAGAGGGATGAGGAATCCACTGATCCTTTTGTTCTTCACCTCAGCTTTGATACCATGTTAAGTTTAGGTATGTTCTATGCTTAGAGCAATTTATAACAATTTTCATAGTTAGCTCAATATCTTTTCCAGATTAGCAATCACATCAACATTAAAGTAAACTGCAAATAGAACATAAACATAAATCGCAAAAGACAAGCCAAGACGAGGACACAAGATGTGGCACTAGCCAGGGACAAACCCCAATGTGGGGAAACCCTTGATCAATTCTTCTTATATGATCTTCAATGGTTCAACGGAGAGAGAGAGAGAGAGTACATTTACAACAGAATGTCAACACTTGGACTTTCTAGATAAGAGAATAGATCATCTCTACATGAGATCAGTTGAAGAAATGTTGCTTCAACTAATTCTCCAAGGTGACTCCTTCACCTGTCATTGTCTTGCATCTCGTCCATGTGTTGCACCTCACCGTGTTGCACCATGTTGCACTCATCATCACAGTGCTGGACCTAATGACCATGTTATGCACTTCATGTTGTTGCTCCTGTCACTGTGCTTCTCCAAACACTAGGTTGTTCTCATCACGAATCTGCACTCTATGTTGCACTCATCATCACTGCATTCAGTCATGTAGCTGCATCATACATAGTGTTGCACCCTTTTTATATTATGCCGCATTGCTACCCATCATTGTATGCTAACAGCACTATGTTGTACTAGCTATTGTCCCATAATATGTCCAGCTACACCAACATGCCCAAATAGTCCAATTAGACCATGTTGTCATTTGTTTGCGCGGTTGTTTGTTGCACACCTAGTTAGGGCACTTGCAGCAGCCCTAGTTTCATCCCACAATCAACAAACTAACCGTTTAAGGGTTGCGGCATACCCTCATAGGTCTCCTCCTCACCCACGTTGCTTGCTTAGGGTGTTGTTCACCCTTGACAAGCCTCACACAGCCTCTAGTTGTGTGTTATGGCATGTGGCCTAGCACAACAGATTGTTGTAGCAACAGACCTCCGAAAATGTGCCAAAATAACTTCCAAACAGCAACGTGTTTGACCCTTGGGAACTCGGCCTAACAGTCAGCCTTCTCGACCCTCTTCACAGCAAACTCAGATCTTGATTATATCATTGTTCCAGCCCTAATATCTGCACTTACCTCAGCCACTTGGCCTCCTGTAGCAGTCTTCGGATCCCTGTTTTCCCAAGTTGTCCAGACTCTAGGTTGTTGCAGCTAGGGTATATCCATCACCCTTAGGTAGGCACCGTAGGGCCTCCTCTAGTTGTTGGTTAGGGCCTTCCCTTTTGTTAAATTTGGACAACTAGGTCCAAACTCCATGTTCTGATGCTCAGATTAAGAGGCTAATATTTTTGTTGGATTCCTCTTTCTGAGAGGTGTAAATCCATATAAAATAGTCTTAATCCGATGAGCAGAACTTATATTTTGAATTTATTATTCTTAATAAATTATATGTGCAAGGTCGGCCAGTTTTGTAATGTAGGCTCACATGCCCAACAGATGTGTCACACACCCTCATTGATGGATATAAATACAGAAAAAGTTGGAGAGAATTTCATCACAACACAACTCACATCTTCCTCTCTCATCCTAAAGAGTACGAGCTACCTGGAGGACGAATTTCAGCCACACGTGGGAAGGACGAAGAGGACAGACCGTACGGCTGAGCTGTAGTACGATTTTCTGCTGCTAGGGTTTCGCAGAAAGTTTGACCAGCGTTGACTTTGGTCAACGCTTGGTCCAATCAAGCTGAAAACTTGTGGAAGGTTCGATTTTTGAAGGCCGTACTACCTGGCACAAAAATCGAGGTCAAAGGGTTGACCGTTTTGCTGCTGCGTTGACTTTTAGCTTGCTGCCCCTGCGTTGACTTTTCAGGACAGCGTTGACTTTTGTAGAATTGACTTGGGTTGACTCATCTATTGGTTGGAGGGTTGTTGTGACACATGCTGGGCTCGCTGACCAAAGGAGACTTTGCTGGTTGAAGCATCCTGTTGACCGCCGAAACGAACACACATTTTTCCTGTTTCTGATTTGTCTTCTGTAAGATCTGCTTATATGTTCTATCTGCATTTTGCTTAACTACTTGTATGATTGCTGTGAGAAAAGTGAAATTGCTCTTAGCATAGAACATCTACAAAACTTTACATGGTATCAGAGCTGAGGTGAAGACAAACTCTATCTATAGCAATCATCATCGAAGGAAATGGGTTCCACTAGTCTTGAATTCAGGAAGAATGACAAGCTGACTGGAAGTGATGACTTCCATGCCTAGAAGATGATATTAGATCTCAAATTGGAAGATCATGATCTCCTAGATCATGTGACAGGGAAGATTCAAGAACCTCCATCAAATGCCTCTGTTGCTGTTAGAAACAAGTATAAGAAGGGAGAAATCAGAGCAAAGCTGCTGATCAGGGAATCCATAAATAAGAGTCTGGTTGCCTACATATCTGAACTAGGCACATCCAAGGAGATGTATGACAAACTGATACTTATGTTCCAAGTAAACAATGTGAACCAAGTGCTATTCCTCAAGAACAAGTTGAAGAATATGAAGAAGGGCCGAGACGACTCTATTCAAACTTTCTTTATGAAGTTGACCGAAACCAGGAACAATCTGCTAGCTATTGGGGAGACAATAGCTGATCGTGAGATGGTTCTCACCGCACTTGGAGGACTCCCATATGAATGGCAAGTATTCACAACTACCATTCTCAACAATAATACCATTCCTAACTTTGATGAGCTTCTGTCTAGATGTATGCAAGAAGAAACAAGGATGAAGGAATTTGATAATGAAAGAAATGCTGCCTATGTTGCTCATTTCCGAAAGAAGAACTCTGGTGTTTCTAAGGACAAAGGAAGGACTAAGACTCAAGAGAAGAAGGGTAAATGTTTCACCTGCCATAGGACTGGACACTATGCTAGAGAATGCCCCTTCAAGAAGGATTCTCCCGATAGTGACGATAACAACAACAACCGAAGGAATGGGAATCGAAGAAATGACAAATCCAAAGGAAAGAGGAAGGCTCACTTTGGAGTAAACAATCAACCTTCTAAAAGGACCAGAAATACCAGGTATGAGGAGTCCAATGTTGTTGATAAAAGAAATGAATATATTCTAGTATCTGCTCTCTCAGCTGCATCCCCCCCCAACACTATGGATGTCTGGCTAATCGATAGTGGTGCCTCAAGACACATCACCGGATTCAAGGAAGCACTTTCTGACATGGTTGAAAGGGATACTAATCTAGAAATTATCCTTGGGGATAATGCCACTTATCCTGTGAAAGGGACCGGAACTGTGACCCTCCTTGTCTCAAGGACAAGTCCTCCGTCTATAAGATGTACTCTATGTACCCAAATTGAAGAAGAACCTTGTGTCTGTATCTGCCATGGAAGACAAAGGATTCAATGTAACTTTCTCTGATGGAAAGGTACTCATGTGGAAGAAGAGCTTCAAGGAAGCTATCTCAATTGGTTTTAGAGTTGGTACACTCAACAAGGTTGGAGGGAGTCCGTTGGGAGCTATGACCTGTGATACTATCCGTCAAACCGAACTATGGCACCGAAGATTTGGACACCTTCATTACAAGGCTCTTCCCGAAGCAAGGAAGGTGGTGACAGGGATGCCTGATTTTGGAAATAATCATGAAGGTGTATGTAAGGGCTGTGCTGAAGGAAACCTTTCCCCTCAAGTGTCACAAAGACATCTGAGATATTGAAACTGGTCCATTCTGATCTTTCCGGTATGTTGCCTGTAACATCCCTGGGGGGATATTCTTACTATATGACATTTACTGATGACTTCTCTCGCAAAACCTGGATATACTTCTTGAAGAACAAGGATGAGGCTTTCATGTGGTTCCGTATCTTCAAAGCCTTGGTGGAAAATATGACCGGAAAGAAGATCAAGATTTTGAGGACTAACAATGGCACTGAATATGAGTCAAATGAGTTCAAAGACTTTTGCAGAGAAGCTGGCATTAAGAGGGAGACTACCACTGCATATACTCCTGAGCAGAATGGTGTTGCTGAACGCAAGAATAGGACTATTGTGGAAGCTGCCTGTGCCATGCTATGTGACCAGGGTCTACCAAAGTTTCTGTGGGGAGAAGCTGCAAATACTGCTGTGTACATTCAAAACCGATGCCCTCATTCTGCTTTGGACTCCAAAACTCCCGAAGAGGTTTTCTCTGGTAAGAAACCTGATGTCTCACATTTTAGAATTTTTGGATGTCCTGTCTATTTTCATGTGCCGAAAGAAAAGAGAAGTAAGCTGGATGCTACTGGGAAGAAAGGAATGTTTGTGGGCTACAGTGAGACTTCTAAGGCATACAGAGTCTATGTACCTGGTCAAAGGGAAGTAGAGATAAGCCATGATGTCACTTTTGACGAAGATGCTTCCCTGAAGAAAGTAGTAGATTTTCCTAGATCTGAAGAAAATCATGAAGAAAGACCTGGAAATCTGGAAGAACCCCAGGATGAGACTATGCCTGATGTTGAAGGGCCAATGGACCCTATTGATCCTCCCCCTTCTCTAGGAAAGAGGCCATCATTGGCTCAGGGACACCCTCGAAGATGCTGAGGGTCATGCTGCCCCAAGGGGGACATTCCGAGAAAGCAAGAAGCCGTGTAGATACCAAGGGTATCTAGCTGCCATGAGTACTATTCTACAATCTGAACCTGGATCCTTTGAGGAAGCCATCAAGCATCAAGTCTGGAAGGATGCTATGCATGAAGAATATGAGGCTATTATGAAGAATGATGTCTGGGATGTGGTCCCGAGACCGAAGGACAAATCTGTTGTCACCGCTAAATAGCTCTACAAGATTAAACATGGATCTGATGGGAGTGTTGAAAAGTTTAAGGCAAGATTTGTTGCCCGTGGCTTCTCTCAAAAGGAAGGAATTGACTATGACGATATATTTGCACTTGTGGCACGATATACCACCATCCGATCCAT
>APFE031677095.1:415203-432932 GCA_000404065.3 Pinus taeda | reverse complement strand
ATCAATACATGTAACCACAAGAATCCCAAAAAGGACTGCAAAACCCTGGTCTTCCTTAGCCAAAAATTGCAGAGATACAATGAGTAATACAATAGAAGCTTTCTCCCTCAAGAGTCCAACCATGAAAAGGACTATGAAAGTACATAATATAGGCAAGCTAACATCTTTCCTTGCCTCTAGGGGTCGAGCTCACTATCCTAGCAGCTGTTTCAACCATTTCCAAACTGATCACTAAAATCTAGGCAGTCAAAACAACTTGCCTCTATAAGCTAGGAAACCAATTCATTCATTTAATTTTTGCCTATCTCATGAATGAATCTTCTAGAATGATTGTGGTAAAAACTCCATAGTTAAGCGCGCTTGAGCCAGAGGAGTTCTGGGATGGGTGACCTCCTGGGAAGTCCTGGTTACCGGGTGCAAGCCCCGGAAGTGATGATTGATTATGTGAGCATCACCTGATGCAATGAGTGCTAAGTGAACTATTCAAAAATCATGAGAAATTAGTTAGTTACGACTACCTCTCATGGAAATGGTCATACGTTTGAATGACTTACTCAACGCAGTTGAATCACAAAAATGATATCTAATATAATGCACTGCGTAATCCCCCATACTTAAATTCAAAAAGAGTCAAGGGATCTCTACTTGAATGGTTCATGAGGCACAATACTTGCTAAGGTTTTGCAAATGGGGTAGCAAGCTAAGTGGGATTGATTGTGGTAAAAACTCCATAGTTAAGCGCGCTTGAGCCAGAGGAGTTCTGGGATGGGTGACCTCCTGGGAAGTCCTAGTTACCGGGTGCAAGCCCCAGAAGTGATGATTGATGCTATGTGATTCGTTCTCCACATTTCACTAGTTTCAATCCCACTTCTTCACCCATGTGAGCATCACCTGATGCAATGAGTGCTAAGTGAACTATTTAAAAATCATGATAAATTAGTCAGTTATGACTACCTCTCATGGAAATGGTCATACGTTTGAATGACTTACTCAACGCAGTTGAATCCCAAAAATGATATCTAATATAATGCACTGCGTAATTCCCCATACTTAGAGATAAAAAGTGTCAAAACATCATAAAATTACATAATTTACATCAATGAGGATCAAAATTCACTCCAAAAAGTCAAACCTAGTCAAAACTGTGTTTTGCTGAGCTGTAGGCACAATTTCTGTGAAAATTGCCCAAGAGGTCGCGCGCTGATTCTCAAGAGGTCGTGCACATTTGGAGCGACGTTTGAGGCACTTCCAGGTATCCAAATGAGCCCAGAGTAGGCTTGTTGGAAAGGTCTGGATGTCTACTTTCCAAAACAAGTGGAATTTCGGAATTTGGTGTCCATTTACCCCTCCCAAATTGCAATCTCCCAAGACTTCTTCCTGTGTGTCAAAAGGTGGTAGAAAGTCATTTTTTGCTTGTTTTCTGACCTTCTGGAGGCTCAAAACTTAGTGAAATTTCTTGATCTTTTCTGGGTAAGTGTATTTTTGCATGAAAAATCCAAAAAATCAAATTTTTCGTGAAATTGACTTCCCAATCTAAAGGGTCGCGCACTGCGCGCGACCTCTTGGGAGCAAAAACCTGTTTTTTGACCAAAAATTCATAAATGACCAAAATTGCTCAAATTTTTTTGAAATTTGTGCTAAGGTTGAGTCATTTAGCACCATGCTCCTTAAAGGAAGCCTCAGCCAAACTATGGAGGGGATCGGGCCTTTTTCTTCATTTGAGTGCCTTGGCCAACCGTCCTTGGAGCACCTTCATTCTTGCCTTGCATACGTGCATTCGGGCCCAATAATGGTTCTTCATATTCCGGAGCAAGTCCTTATCTCTGCTGGCCTTGGCCAGCAGCCTTTACAAATGAGCGTTATCCCAAATAAGCATAGATTCTCGATCTATGGGTGTCAAATCACCGGGTCTCCTACGAGCCAATTCCCGGTCTTCACGAATCTTCCGCAGGTCATAAAGCTTGTGCTCATCCTCCAACTGTTTGTTGCGCTGCTCTAAATAGTTAATTATCCATTTTTCCATCTGCAATTTCTTGTGCAGCGACTCATTCTTCGTCCTTTGCTCTGGGATGATCTCCTTAAGCTCTGAGCTAGGAGAATAGGCGTCAAGATCAATAATGTCAATATCTGGATCACCTGACAATCCCTCCTCAATCATGGGCTGCTTGCCCCTCTCTGATACCTGTGTTGTTGTCGGAAGCGCGGCCCCTTCCACCTGGTGTGGAGATAACACTCGCGGCGCTGATGAAGAAGGCGAGACCCCTTCCACCTGATGTGGAGAAAATACTTGCCTAGCTGCAGCAAATAAGACCCTCTGGCCTCTCTAATAAGTGACCAATGGAAGAGAACTTACATGTCTAGTCTCAGGAATATCATGCTCCTGTGATGGTCCTCCCGCCTCACGAACAATCTCAGGATGTGGTGGTGTCCTTGTGAAGAACTCTCGGGAGATGAACTCCTCCAATGGGATGCCATGCTGAGCCAACTGATGCATGACCACAAGTTGAATCAAACCATAATGATAGAGGCTCCTATGTTGTTGTGCTGGACTCTTCCTCTGCACCAATGGCACCATCCTTTCAATATTCCAGCATATGAAAAATGGCATTTTCATCATCGTTTCCTGTGTGAAATGCATCAACACGCGAATATGGTAGAAAAACAAACGTGAAAATCTACCCTCACATGTGAAATAGCGCATGATGAGCTTCATCAAGGGAACATACTCATCCTTCAAAAATCTGAAATGAACTACACCAGTCATGTACCTCATATATTGAGGTTTAATGTAAGGTTCATACTGAATCCTGTCCAATACTTTGCGCCTGTTCCACTCTTCTCCAACATTAGGAATCCTCGTTGCTTGAGAAACCGTCTCAGGTGTCAATGTAAAATCCACCCCTGCAAGATTTACATGCCCATCATGCAAATGCAAAACAAACAAGCGTACCAATTCCCTGTGAAGTTGAATTTGAGAAATCCTCTCGCAAAATTCATAACATGAGAAGTAGTGGAAACATGTGACTGCAAGTGGACAAGCTTTCGAGTAGCTCAAAGTGGTGGGATCCTCTCTCACATGGTGACCACCCTTACCACTCCTCTTCCTTTGTACATCTAGCTCTGAATCTGACTCATGGTCATCACTTTGCTCATAGTCGGTTTCGGTTTCTGACATGGTTTCAGGAGCAAAGTGGCTGAAATGTATTGCTTCTTCTACTTTAAAATTTGTTGTTTTAACTGCTTTGAAATGTTGTTTGAAGGGGACAAGTAGCACAAGGGAAATGTTAGGGAAGGGAGATTTGGAAGGGAAATTGGGAAAAACATATGAAACAGGGAGTTTAGGGGAAGAATTATGACATTTACATCATCACAATTTCATTTGCAAGGATGTTATGGGAGGTAGGGCTTAGGGTTTGATTTTTGATTTATTAACATTTTTGGTAGAGAAATTAAGTAACAATGATAAGGGAGTAAAAATGAGAGGTGGGAAAATGTAGGAACAATAGGAATGAAAAGGAATACCTTAAAACAACAAAACAAACCCTAGCAATTTTGAGATTTCAAGCAAAAGAACATGGAGTCTTTACTTTCAAATGAAAGCTTTGAAAACATACTCATGATCTTCTTCAAGCTTTAGCAAACCATAATTTACATCATTGAAGGCCTACCTGACAAGCTTGAGGAGATTTAGGGTCTTTTTCAAGTTTATAACCAATTGTTGCCTAAGAGGTCGCGCATAGAACCCAAGAGGTCATGCACTCCCAAGAGGTTGCGCCCTTGTATTTTTATAACTGTTGGAACCCCCTGGAGAGGTCGCGCACGCCCAAGAGGTCGCGCACAGCTGTGGAGAGGTCGCGCATGGTTCCTCTCTACAATTCCGCCCAAATGCTCTTGGAAATGATTTTCTCTATTGCTTGAAGGCACAGTGAAGCTTAATGGAGGGAGAGAGAGACTTTATAGCTTTGGTTTGAATTTATTTCATGTCAAAACCCTCTTTCTAATGTTTTTTTATGACACTTTTTAAAGAATGTTGCTGACTTTTTGGTTTCCTTTTGTCCTGAAATTGGTTGAATTGATGTTTTTTCTTGAAAATTTTTGCGGGGATAGCTTCTGAGGACTCTTGGCAAAGGGGACCAGGGCTGCATGCTGACTTTCGAAGAATTTTTGAATTTTTACAATTTTTGAGAAATGACCTTGGCTTTAAAAACAGGGTTTTTAAATCCAAGGTAATGATTAACTATACAAGATGAAATCTTTTGAAGAAACACTTTGATAATCATCCATATGGCCTGCTGGGCATTTATTGACTTTAGAGACATGACCTTGAAGACAAACTGGACCTAAACCCTAGACCTAAGACTTTTAACCTCAAGACAAGACAAACAACTTTGAAAGAGTTTATTGACTGAAACATAGTTTATTGACTTAAACAACTTGATCCAGCAGTGCCAAGAGGGGAATAAAGACACCAGCTCCCCCATCAGGGTTATGGCATGCCTAATGGAATGCAGTGAGATGACACTGATGAGACACCTACTTATGCAAAATGCAAAGAGTTTTTATCGCTGATGGAGGGCTACTAGACTGACTCTAACATTGGCTCCAATGGGGATGGTAGCTCCTTGGAGGTGCCAAGAACTTTAGACCTCTGGGAGAGTAGACCAGTGCTTTATAATCATTGGGAAATGGAGTCATTATTTACACATGTGACCCAATTTTGGACAACTTTACTGACTTTGACACTTGACTGAAAATCAAACTAACTTCGACACAAACTAACTCAACTTTGTGCAGAAAATGGACTGATTAAAACAGCCTGAAAAACTCACACCAACTAATCTCCATCTTCAGAATTCTAGCCTTCACTGTGGGCCCCAGACTAAATATGTAAGATCAGTTCACACTTGCAGTGAAATAAAAGTAAAGTGGTAATTACAATGATAATGACTAGATCAGAAAATGCTCAAACATGATACCTTTTGAGCAGTCGGCCATTAACCGACCCACCGAGACATTCATCACTGTTCATTTCTTTGAGAAGAAAGGCATTTGGACCACGGTATGCTGCAATTTTGTAAGGACCTTTCCACAAGTTGTCAAACTTTCCATGTATCCCTTTGTCTTCATTTCGGGCATCCCACCTTAAAACCACATCATCGATTTGGAAATCATCCCGTTTTGCTTTCCTATCATAGATTTTCTTTATGCGCTCTTGCAATTTGAGAGTATTGTGAAGAACCTCCTCCCGTGTCTGTTGTAAATGAATCATTTGACCAATCCGCCTTTGCATTGGATCCTCCTCACCACCAACTTCTTGAAGCAATCTTGTTACTGGAATACTAAGCGAAGTAGGAAACACTGCATCTGTCCCGTAAACCAGTTCAAAGGGTGACATACCAATTGACTTTTTCTGACTTACACGATCAGCCCATAATGCATTTACTAAATTTTTTTGCCAGCTCTTCTTGTTGATTTCCAACAATTTATTTATGATGTTTACCAAAGATTTATTCGAAGATTCAGCCAGCCCATTTCCTTGTGGATGATAGGCGGTCAAATGCCCCAAACTGATATTATATTTGTAGCAAAAATCAGCCATCCTCTTTGATTTAAATGTTGCTGCATTATCTGTAATCAACTTATGTGGACAGCCAAAACGTGACAATATGTTATCTTCAAGGAAAGAAATAATTACCGAGTCTGTGGCCTGCCGGGTGGGAATGGCTTCAATCCACTTCGTGAAGTAATCGGTGGCTGTCAATATCCATCGATGTTGCCCGGAAGATGATGGATGAATTTCGCCAATGAAATCCAAGCCCCACTGCTGAAATGGTGCGTTGACTTCAATGGGCTGGAGAGGCAATGGCTGTAATTTTTGCTTCCCTTGGAAAATTTGACATTCATGACAACTCTTAACCACTTTATAGACATCTGAAAACAATGAAGTCCAATAAAAACCAGCCCTTATGATTTTATTAGCCATGGTCTTCAAAAACAAGTGGCCCCTGCAGACACCTTTGTGAAAATCCTCTACAGCTCTCTTAGCTTCCTCCTCGACCAAACAGTTCAACAATATGCCACCGCGGTCTTTTCAATAAATTGCAGATTTGATGATGCAAAATTTAGCAGCCTTTAATTTCAATGTCCTAGTCTTTGTTTCGAGGCATCCCGGGAGGTGAAGACAAATTTTGAAGCACATATACAATATCAGCATACCAAGGAGAAGAAACAAAGATATCAGATACCTGTAGAGCTGAATTTTCTTCATCTTCATCGGATAAGGCAATGATCAAATTGATGTCTAGGACATGGAGATTTGTTACAGCCATCATCTTAGCAAGACCTTGACCCTTGATCAACTTAGTAGGCTTAATTTCCACATCATATTCTAATAGTGCAGTGATCCACTTTCCCCTTCTTCCTTTCGGTTCCGCTTGTACCAAAACATCCTTAACAGCTGCGTTGGGAACATATGCTAAAATATGAGAATTCAGTATGTACACCTGGAAATCTTTCAGAGCTTTTACCAGCGCCAATGCTTGTTTTTCAATAATATTGTACTTCAGTGCTCCATCCTTTATAATACGACTGAAAAAAGCAATGGGCTTCTCAACTCCATCTCTCTTTTGCATCAACACAACTGCCAATGTATGCTCAGAAGCAAATGAAAATAAAATAAAATCTTGTGTATAATTTGGGTTGATTAGAGTTGGGGCTAAAGATAAAATTAACTTCACCAAATTGAAAGACTTTACCACCTTTTCGGTCCATATGAGCTGGTTGTCCTTTTTAAGCATGTTAGTGATTTCTCTAAGGTGTTCGGCAAGATTCGGAATAAAGCGACGCAGAAAATTCAACTTGCCATTAAAGGACTGAATCTCCTTCTTGTTTCGGGGATGCTCTAGTTGCTGAATAGCTTCCACACGTGCAGGATCTATACGAATGCCATCTTTGGAAATGATGTGGCCCAACAACTTGCCTTCACTCATGGTGAAAAGGCTCTTCTTCAGATTTAATGAGATACCATATTTTCTGCACTTTTCAAACACCATTGTTAAATGATACAAATTCTCTTCATCAGATTTAGAAAACACAGTTAAATCATCAAGATACACGACTAAAAAGACATCCTTCTCATTAGCAAATGCCATGTCCATTGCCCGCTGAAAGGTAGCACCTGCATTTTTCAATCCAAATGACATCTTGGCATAATGAAATGTCCCCCATGGAGTAGTGAATGCAGTCTTGTCGCGGTCATCTTCATGCACCAAAATCTTATTGTACCCGTAATAACCATCAAGTAGCGACATCCTTGATGCCCCGACTACCCTCTGCAGTATGTGATCCATCTTGAGCATCGTATAATTGTCCTTTAGCGACACCTTATTCAGATTTCTGAAGTCTATACACAAGCGGATCTCACCGGTCTTCTTTCTCACGGGCACTAAGTTAGAAATCCAGTTGGAAAATCTGATTGGCACTATAATTCCAGACTTGTACAACCTGTTAACTTCTTTCTCAATCCAAGGCAGCAACTTAGGATTAATTCTTCTCAATTTTTGTCGGAAAGGCTTTTGATTTGGCTTTATGGGAATGGTATGCTGAATTATACTTGTATCATAAGTTCTCAAATCTGAATAATCCCATGCAAAAACATTAGAAAACGAAGACAACAATCTGATATATTCTTTCTTTACCTTCGGCGACAATGCTTTCGATAGTTTCACCATCTTTGGATTTTCAGTTGTTCCGACATTCACTTCTTCAACACCTTCTTCTGTTGGCCTCAAAGTTGCTTTGCGGGCTACATCATCTTGATCGAACAACTCCTCCAAAGGAATTAATCCTTTAGGAATGAAATTATCCTTAAGTTGCAATACATCCATCTGATTTACTTCCTCGGGTTCTGTATCTATGGAGATGTCTTTGAACTCACCTTCAACTTGCAAAAATTTCTTGATTTCTTCGTCATCTTGGAAAACTTGCCAACACCTTTGATTGTCTGGAACTGTAGGACGGTGCTTCACATAAATCTCAAACTTATTCCTGGAATTCATGGGGATTTTAAGATTGCTTGCTGCCTTAGCCAATGCTTCAACAACACCATTTTGAATGCATGGCACACATGTCAAAGTATGTTCATAAAATAGTTTCAGGATATCTAGGACAACATTTCGATATGCTCACATATGAGGATGCTTGGCCTGGAATTCACCTTTCACTTGCTTTATAACCAACTCAGAGTCGCCATATACTGCTATCTTCTTTGCCTTCAGCTTCCTAAGGATTTTCAGACTAGCAATGAGAGGCTCATATTCCACCTCATTGTTTGAACAATCGAATGCCAATTTGTAAGAACATACTCCTACATTGCTTGGGACTTTGTTTCGGACAGAAAATGGACTTCGAATCCATACACCTATACCAGCACCATCGCTGCCCACAGCGCCGTCAAAATCCATGGTCCAAAGACCATCCTCATCGTCTTCTAAGTGCTGAAAATGTGATGCTTCTGCATTTTCTGTATGCTTCCCAATTTATTTCAGTTGTTGGCTCTATGACAACAGACATTTCTTCGCTTTCCTTTCTCAAAATTTCTCTAAAATTTTCTGTAATGTCTGGTATATCTTCTGCTTGAACTAATTGACTATCTATCTCATTTAAATTATCCGCAAACAAAACAAATGACTCTAAATCTGTTTGTACATAATTTACAGGATGATTAACTGGCTTTTCTTTACTAGTGATCATGTATTTCATCTTTTGTTCCCGATATAATTTCCTCATCTGACCGAAAACGGGAATCGTAGCATAAGAAAAATCGAGTTGAAGTGTACCTTTAAGCTTAGCTCCCCAAGATCTCGAAAGAAACGTTCTGAATCGTGGAGGAATATCCGCCACCACCACATCCATCAAAACCTTTTTCGCTGGGATTTGATCCAAGCTCACAACCAACTCCTTGATCAAACCAATACATTTTACCCGGCTAGAATCAAACGAATACAAATCATCATACCTCCTTGTGATGTCTAGTCCCAGCTTTTCCATGATTGCTTTCGGCATCAAATTATGTGAGGCTCCCGAGTCAAACATAGCATTATGCAAAACATACTCATGCAATCGCAAAATGATATAGAATGGAGGAATATCACTTTCGGGAGACTCACCATTTAAAGCGGGGCCAAAGATCAATTCCGGCTGATCATATTCTACATTCACAGTGTCTAGCATTGGGTCAAAATTCAGCATCTTGGAGATTTGGCCTCGGTAAGTGTTGTTCTTCATGATTTCCATCAAAGGAATGGACACTTTCAACTTGAAATTTCATTCTCCAAACTGAAAACTGAAACCTTCTCACCTTCTTTGGCCGGATTGTCTCTTTTTTCATCTTTATCTCTCGATGTGCTTGATGGATGATCTATCTTGCTTGCTGATGATGATTGACCTATTGAAGGATCACTGATTTCTTTCCCTTTTTTCTGTGGGGCAGCTGAACCATTCTTTGTTGAACCATCTGTTTTCTTTTGAATAGGATTTATGGGAACAATTCGGTTTCTCAATTGTCTTTGCTGATTCTGTTGAGCTGATAAAGCATTCAAGTACCCTCTTTGATATTCTTCTGATTCTTCTTCAAGCGCTGCATCATTTGACAAGATATAATGCTCATCTTGGGGGATGATAGAGTTACTCACCAACTCTTCCTCTTCTATAATATAAGTGGGCAAATCATCAGGGATGAAGAAGTGATTTTCTCCCACCGTATCACCTTCATCTTCAGATTCTTGGCTCACAAAATTTTGTTGAAGTGGAGGTTTAATTTGCTGCTGAACTGCTGCCTCTTGTGCCCTTGTTTCACACTGTTTGATTATATATTGGGGTTGTTGCAGAGCTCTAAAATTTGGATTACGGATCTGTGGCTCTGGCTTGTCAAGATGAATATTTTGAAGTGCTCTTTTGATCTTTTCAACGTCGCGGAGGAGCTGATCTGATGTAGACGCTTCCTCTTTGATTGTGACTCGCTTTTCAACCTTCATTCTTGATATCTTATCATTCAAGTTTGCTTCAACGCTGACAACAATTTTCTGCATATCCTCCAAGGTAGGAGGATCTCTATCTCTCAATGAATAAGCCATCTCGGGATCAAAGCCGTCTAGAAATTTGAGAAGTGTCGATTTTCTAGATGGCCTTAAGTCATCCGGAATAGCATTGTAAACTGTGTTAAATATGATGATGTAATCTTGAACGGACTCACCATGATTGTGCTTGAGGTTATTGTATTCAGCATTAATTTGAAGCGGATCCTTCCTGATTTCCCAACGATCTAAAAACTGCCTTTGGAGTGCCTCTAGAGTAGTGATGCTTCCGGCTGTCAAACCTCTGAACCACTTTCTAACTTCTCCTCCAAATGTTTGCACGAACAACTGCATGGTAACATCTTCTTCATCTATCTCATATAGATCAAAGAAATTTGTCATTTTTTCAATATGTTGCTGAGCAGAGACACTTTGAGGAGTACCATCAAACATAGGGATTTTACTCTAGTAGTCAGCTGGCATATCATGTAGATTTTGGGGAAGAGCAAGGGGAGCAAATCGGGCAGCCATTTCTTTAGACAGATTGGGTCTAGGGGGAGTAGGTGGAATAGGTATAGCTGTCGTATGAGGAATATGAGGAATCTGAGGAATATGAGGAGGAGTATGAGGAATATGAGTAGGAGTATGAGGAGAAGTGGTATGGGATGTAGAGGGCAAACCAACTGTAGATTCGGGATAAGTGATTATAGGAGAAATAGAAATAAAAGGAGGATTGGTCTGCTCATGCGCCATGGTAGTAGATCCAATATGAACAGATATATGCTGAATGAACTCAGCAAGACTGGTAGCATGAATATCTGATTGAAGAGATCTTAGGATGAAATTGTCAATCAATTTATTGTGTCTCTCAATGTCAATGGCAGTAGCAAAATCAGGGTCGGGAACTAGAGAATCAAGTGCACTTTCAGATTTATTTTTGAACAAGGACAACTCAAAGCTCTTGTCAAAATCAATGTCTTCAAGATACTTAAAAATAAGTGGACACGAATGAGATTTGAATATATGACCAGAATCAGAAGCCAGTTTGGATATCAAGGAACAACTAAGCAATCAGCCTGTGAAAACTCTTAACTAATCATCCAAATTTTATAGTTTACAATACACTGGGGTGAAATGCAATCGAAGTGCCGTATTCACAAGCTCACGGAGATTGACTGAAGCAACGTTTATCTACTTGTGCTTATGCAAAGCAAAAGTGTTTCGAAGGCTACCTGGCATAATCTTCAGGCTCCGTCTAAGACTTATGAAACAAACACATCAATCCACAAACACGTTTTTTCTCCCTAGTATGGTCGCCAATATGTTAGCACTTGAAATTTCACCTCAGGCTGAAAAAGGTAAACTTCAAAGCAACATCAAACCACTTAGCCTCGTAGCTAGCCCTACAGGGCAGGAGAGGGCTCTCTCCGGTCTATCTCGGTGAAGATCTTCAATGGGCGAGATAACCAATGTGGAAACACTGATTTTAGGCTAGTAAATTGATAAAAAGGTTTGATTTAGGGATTTTTAGAGCTTTGGTGGAAAATTGGGGAAAGGCAATTTTGGGTGTGGGGATTGGACACAGTTTTCGCAGGGGTTTCTTTAGGGCAAGGTAGGAGACTGTATTGATGCCTTTGATAGATGTGGATGGATTAGAATGACTGGTGAGAAGCTAAGGAGAACAAGTAAGCACCTTGAATTCTCCTTAAACAGCTGAAAACATTGATATTAAGAAAACTTAAAGGCAGAGCATAGCAACCATGAATTCTACCTTAACACTTCATTTTCCTAATTTGCAGAAGAAAAAGTAAGAAGATGATTCACATAACAAACTTACAAGTACAAATAGAAACACACCATCCCATCAATACATGTAACCACAGGAATCCCAAAAAGGACTGCAAAACACTGGTCTTTCTTCCTTTGCCAAAAATGCAGAGATACAATGAGTAATACAATAGAAGCTTTCTCCCTCAAGAGTCCAACCATGAAAATGACCAAGAAAGTACATAATATAGGAAATATAACATCTTTCCTTGCCTCTAGGGGTCAAGCTCACTATCCTAGGAGCTGTTTCAACCAATTCCAAAATGAGCACTAAAATCTAGGCAGTCAAAACAACTTGCCTCTATAAGCTAGGAAACCAATTCATTCATTTAATTTTTGCCTATCTCATGAATGAATATTCTAGAAGAGATAAAAAATGTCAAAACATCATAAAATTACATCATTTACATCAAGGAGGATCAAAATTGACTCCAAAAAGTCAAACCTAGTCAAAACTGTGTTTTGCTGAGCTGTAGACACAATTTCTGTGAAAATTGCCCAAGAGGTCGCGCGCTGATTATCAAGAGGTCGCGCACATTTGGAGAAGCATTTGAGGCACGTCCAGGTGTCCAAATGAGGAACGAGTAGGCTTGTTGGAAATTTTTGGATGTCTACTTTCCAACCCAAGTGGAATTTTTGAATTTGGTGTCCCTTTACCCCTCCAAAATTGCAATCGCCCAAGCCTGCTTCCTGTGTGTCAAAAAGGTGGCAGAAAGTCATTTTTCTCTTTTTTTTTGACCTTATGCGAGCTCAAAACTTAGTGAAATTTCTTGATATTTTCTGGGTAATTGTATTTTTGCATGAAAAATCCAAAAATGCAAAGTTTTCTTGAAATGGACTTCCCAATCTAACGGGTATCGCACTGCGCGCGACCTCTCGAGAGCAAAAACCTGTTTTTTGACCAAAAATTCATAAATGACCAAAATTGCTCAAATTTTTTTGAAATTTGTGCTGAGGTTGAGTCATTTAGCACCATTCTCCTTCAAGGAAGCCTCAGCCAAAATATGGAGGGGATCGGGCCTTTTTCTTCGTTTGAGTGCCTTGGCCAACCGTCCTTGGAGCACCTTCATTCTTGCCTTGCATACGTGCATTCGGGCCCAATAATGGTTCTTCATATTCCGGAGCAAGTCCTTATCTCTTTTGGCCTTGGCCAGAAGCCTTTGCAAATGAGAATTATACCAAATAAGCATAGATTCTCGATCTATGGGTGTCAAATCACCGGGTCTCCTACGAGCCAATTCCCGGTCTTCAGGAATTTTCCGCAGCTCATAAAGCTTGTGCTCATCCTCCAACTGTTTGTTGCGCTGCTCTAAATAGTTAATTACCCATTTTTCCATCTGCAATTTCTTTTGCAGTGACTCATTCTCGGTCCTTTGCTCTCGGATGATCTCCTTAAGCTCTGAGCTAGGAGAACAGGCGTCAAGATCAATAATGTCAATATCTGGATCACCTGACAATCCCTCCTAAATCATGGGTTGCTTGCCCCTCTCTGATACCTGTGCTATTGTCCGAAGCGAGGCCCCTTCCACCTGGTGTGGAGATAACACTCGCGGTGCTGATGAAGAAGACAAGACCCCTTCCACCTGATGTGGAGAAAATACTCGCCTAGCTGCTGCAAATAAGGCCCTGTGGCCTCTCTGATAAGTGACCAATGGAAGAGAACTTACATGTCTAGTCTCAGGAATATCATGCTCCTGTGATGGTCCTCCCTCCTCATGAACAATCTCAGGATGTGGTGGTGTCCTTATGAAGAACTCTCGGGAGATGAACTCCTCCCATGGGATGCCATGCTGAGCCAACTGATGCATGACCACAAGCTGAATCAAACCATAATGATAGAGGCTCCTATGTTGTTGTGATGGACTCTTCCTCTGCACCAATGGCACCATCCTTTCAATATTCCGGCATATGAAAAATGGTATGTTCATCATCCGTACCTGTGTGAAATGCATCAACACGCGAATATGGTAGAAAAACAAACGTGAAAATCTACCCTCACATGTGAAATAGCACATGATGAGCTTCATCAAGGGAACATACTCATCCTTCAAAAATCTGAAATGAACTACACCAGTCATGTACCTCATATATTGAGGTTTAATGTAAGGTTCATATTGAATCCTGTCCAATACTTTGCGCTTGTTCCACTCTTCTCCAACATTAGGAATCCTCGTTTCTTGAGAAACCATCTCAAGTGTCAATGTAAAATCCACCCCTGCAAGATTTACATTCCCGTCATGCAAATGCAAAACAAACAAGCGGACCAATTCCTTGTGAAGCTGAATTTGAGAAATCCTCTCGCAAAATTCATAACATGAGAAGTAGTGGAAACATGTGACTGCAAGTGGACAAGCCTGCAAGTAGCTCAAAGTGGTGGCCTCCTCTCTCACATGGTGACCACCCTTACCACTCCTCCTCCTTTGTACCTCTAGCTCTGAATCTGACTCATGGTCATCACTTTGCGCATAGTCAGTTTCGGTTTCTGACATGGTTTCAGGAGCAAAGTGGCTGAAATGTACTGCTGCTTCTGCTTTAAAATTTGTTGTTTTAACTGCTTTGAAATGTTGTTTCAAGGGGACAAGTAGCACAAGGGAAATGTTAGGGAAGGGAGATTTGGAAGGGAAATTGGGAAAAACATATGAAACAGGGAGTTTAGGGGAAGAATTATGACATTTACATCATCACAATTTCATTTGCAAGGATGTTATGGGAGGTAGGGCTTAGGGTTTGATTTTTGATTTATTAACATTTTTGGTAGAGAAATTAAGTAACAATGATAAGGGAGTAAAAATGAGAGGTGGGAAAATGTAGGAACAATAGGAATGAAAAGGAATACCTTAAAACAACAAAAAAAACCCTAGCAATTTTGACATTTCAAGCAAAAGCACATGGAGTCTTTACTTGCAAATGAAAGCTTTGAAAACATACTCATGATCTTCTTCAAGCTTTAGCAAACCATAATTTACATGATTGAAGACCTACCTGACAAGCTTGAGGAGATTTAGGGTCTTTTTCAAGTTTATAACCAATTGCTGCCTGAGAGGTCGTGCACAGAACCCAAGAGGTCGCGCACTCCCAAGAGGTCACGCCCTTGTATTTTTATAACTCCTGGAACCACCTGGAGAGGTCGCGCGCGCCCAAGAGGTCGCGCACAGCTGTGGAGAGGTCGCACACGGTTCCTCTCTGCAATTCCGCCCAAATTCTCTTGGAAATGATTTTCTCTATTGCTTGAAGGCACGATGAAGCTTAATGGAGGGAGAGAGAGACTTTATAGCCTTGGTTTGAATTTATTTCATGTCAAAACCCTATTTCTAATGTTTTTCATGACACTTTTTAAATTTTGAATGTTGCTGACTTTTTGGTTTCCTTTTGTCCCGAAATTGGTTGAATTGATGTTTTTTCTTGAAAATTTTTGCAGGGATAGCTTCTGATGACTCTTGGCAAAGGGGACCAGGGCTGCATGCTGACTTTCGAAGAATTTTTGAATTTTTACAATTTTTGAGAAATGAGCTTGGCTTTAAAAACAGGGTTTTTAAATCCAAGGTAAACATTAACTCTACAAGATGAAATATTTTTAAGAAACACTTTGATACTCATCCCTCTAGCCTGCTGGGTATTTATTGACTTTAGAGACATGACCTTGAAGACAAACTGGACCTAAACCCTAGACCTAAGACTTTTAACCTCAAGACAAGACAAACAACTTTGAAAGAGTTTATTGACTGAAACATAGTTTATTGACTTAAACAACTTGATCCAGCAGTGCCAAGAGGGGAATAAAGACACCAGCTCCTCCATCAGGGTTATGGCATGCCTAATGGAATGCAGTGAGATGACACTGATGAGACGCCTACTTATGCAAAATGCAAAGAGTTTTGATCGCTGATGGAGGGCTACTAGACTGACTCTAACATTGGCTCCAATGGGGATGGTAGCTCCTTGGAGGTGCCAAGAACTTTAGACCTCTAGGAGAGCAGACCAGTGCTTTATAATCATTGGGAAATGGAGTCATTATTTACACATGTGACCCAATTTTGGACAACTTTATTGACTTTGACACTTGACTGAAAATCAAACTAACTTCGACACAAACTAACTCAACTTTGTGCAGAAAATGGACTGATTAAAGAAACCTGAAAAACTCACACCAACTAATCTCCATCTTCAGAAATATAGCCTTCACTGTGGGCCCCAGACTAAATATGTAAGATCAATTCATACTTGCAGTGAAATAAAAGTAAAGTGGTAATTACAATGATAATGACTAGATCAGAAAATGCTCAAACATGATACCTTTTGAGCAGCCGGCCACTAACCGACCCAACGAGACATTCATCACTATTCATTTCTTTGAGAAGAATGGCATTTGGACCATGGCATACTGAAATTTTGTAAGGACCTTTCCACAAGTTGTTAAACTTTCCATGTTTCCCTTTGTCTTCATTTCGGGCATCCCACCTTAAAACCACATCATCGATTTGGAAATCATCCCGTTTTGCTTTCGTATCATAGATTTTCTTGATGCGCTCTTGCAATTTGAGAGTATTGTGAAGAACCTCCTCCTGTGTCTGTTGCAAATGAATCATTTGACCAATCCGCCTTTGCATTGGATCCTCCTCACCGCCAACTTCTTGAAGCAATCTTGTTACTGGAATACTAAGCGAAGTAGGAAACACTACATCTGTCCCGTAAACCAGTTTAAAGGGTGACATACCAATTGACTTTTTCTGACTTACATGATCAGCCCATAATGCATTTACTAACTTTTTGTGCCAGCTATTCTTGTTGATTTCCAGCAATTTCTTTATGATGTTTACCAAAGATTTATTCGAAGATTCAGCCAGGCCATTTCCTTGCGGATGATAGGCGGTCGAATGCCCCAAACTGATATTATATTTGTAGCAAAAATCAACCATCCTCTTTGATTTAAATGCTGCTGCATTATCTATAATCAACTTATGTGGACAGCCGGAACGTGACAATATGTTATCTTCAAGGAAAGAAATAATTATCGAGTCTGTGGCCTGCCGGGTGGGAATGGCTTCAATCCACTTCGTGAAGTAATCGGTGGCTTTCAATATCGATCGATGCTGCCTGGAAGATGCTGGATGAATTTCGCCAATGAAATCCAAGCCCCACTGCTGAAATGGTGCGGTGACTTCAATGGGCTGGAGAGGCAATGGCTGTAATTTCTGCTTCCCTTGGAAAATTTGACATTCATGACAACTCTTAACCGCTTTATAGACATCAGAAAACAATGAAGGCCAATAAAAACCAGCCCTTAGGATTTTATTAGCCGTGGTCTTCCAAAACAAGTGGCCCCCGCAGTCACCTTTGTGAAAATCCTCTACAGCTCTCTTAGCTTCCTCCTCGACCAAACAGTTCAGCAATATGCCACCAGGATCTTTCCAACAAAGTGAAGATTTGATGATGCAAAATTTAGCAGCCTTTAATTTCAATGTCCTAGCTTTGTTTCGAGGCATCCCGGGAGGTGAAGACAAATTTTGAAGCACATATACAATATCAGCATACCAAGGAGAAGAAACAAAGATATCAGATACCTGTAGAGCTGAATTTTCTTCATCTTCATCGGATAAGGCAACGATCAAATTGATGTCTAGGACATGGAGATTTGTTTCAGCCATCATCTTAGCAAGACCTTGACCCTTGATCAACTTAGTAGGCTTAATTTCCACATCATATTCTAATAGTGCAGCGATCCACTTTCCCCTTCTTCCTTCCGGTTCCGCTTGTACCAAAACATCCTTAACAACTGCGTTGGGAACATATGCTAAAATATGAGAATTCAATATGTACACCTAGAAATCT
>APFE031677095.1:391772-412978 GCA_000404065.3 Pinus taeda | reverse complement strand
ATCTATGGGTGTCAAATCACCGGGTCTCCTACGAGCCAATTCCCGGTCTTCACGAATCTTCCACAGCTCATAAAGCTCGTGCTCATCCTCAAACTGTTTGTTGCACTGCTCTAAATAGTTAATTATCCATTTTTCCATCTACAATTTCTTGTGCAGCGACTCGTTCTCGGTCCTTTTCTCTCGGATGATCTCCTTAAGCTCTGAGCTAGGAGAACATGCGTCAAGATCAATAATGTCAATATCTGGATCACCTGACAATCCCTCCTCAATCATGGGCTGCTTGCCCCTCTCTGATACCTATGCTGCTGTCGGAAGTGCGGCCCCTTCCACCTGGTGTGGAGATAACACTCGTGGTGCTGATGAAGAAGGTGAGACCCCTTCCACCTGGTGTGGAGAAAATACTCGCCTAGCTGCTGCAAATAAGGCCCTGTGGCCTCTCTGATAAGTGACCAATGGAGGAGAACTGACATGTCTATTCTCAGGAATATCATGCTGTTGTGATGGTCCTCCCTCCTCATGAACAATCTCAGGATGTGGTGGTGTCCTTGTGAAGAACTCTCGGGAGATGAACTCCTCCCATGGGATGCCATGCTAAGCCAACTGATGCATGACCACAAGCTGAATCAAACCATAATGATAGAGGCTCCTATGTTGCTGTGCTGGACTCTTCCTCTGCACCAATGGCACCATCCTTTCAATATTCCGGCATATGAAAAATGGTATGTTCATCATCCGTACCCGTGTGAAATGCATCAACACGCGAATATGGTAGAAAAAAAAACGTGAAAATCTACCCTCACATGTGAAATAGCGCATGATGAGCTTCATCAAGGGAACATACTCGTCCTTCAAAAATCTGAAATGAACTACACCAGTCATGTACCTCATATATTGAGGTTTAATGTAAGGTTCATACTGAATCCTGTCCAATACTTTGCGCTTGTTCCACTCTTCTCCAACATTAGGAATCCTCGTTGCTTGAGAAACCGTCTCAGGTGTCAATGTAAAATCCACCCCTGCAAGATTTACATGCCCGTCATGCAAATGCAAAACAAACAAGCGGACCAATTCCCTGTGAAGCTGAATTTGAGAAATCCTCTCACAAAATTCATAACATAAGAAGTAGCGAAAACATGTGACTGCAAGTGGACAAGCCTGCAAGTAGCTCAAAGTGGTGGGCTCCTCTCTCACATGGTGACCACCCTTACCACTCCTCCTCCTTTGTACCTCTAGCTCTGAATCTGACTCATGGTCATCACTTTGCTCATAGTCGGTTTCAGTTTCTGACATGGTTTCAGGAGCAAAGTGGTTGAAATATACTGCTACTTCTGCTTTAAAATTTGTTGTTTTAACTGCTTTGAAATGTTGTTTCAAGGGGACAAGTAGCACAAGGGAAATGTTAGGGAAGGGAGATTTGGAAGGGAAATTGGGAAAAACATATGAAAGAGGGAGTTTAGGGGAAGAATTATGACATTTACATCATCATACAATTTCATTTGCAAGGATGTTATGGGAGGTAGGGCTTAGGGTTTGATTTTTGATTTATTAACATTTTTGGTAGGGAAATTAAGTAACAATGATAAGGGAGTAAAAATGAGAGGTGGGAAAATGTAGGAACAATAGGAATGAAAAGGAATACCTTAAAACAACAAAAAAAACCCTAGCAATTTTGACATTTCAAGCAAAAGCACATGGAGTCTTTACTTGCAAATGAAAGCTTTGAAAACATACTCATGATCTTCTTCAAGCTTTAGCAAACCATAATTTACATGATTGAAGACCTACCTGACAAGCTTGAGGAGATTTAGGGTCTTTTTCAAGTTTATAACCAATTGCTGCCTGAGAGGTCGTGCACAGAACCCAAGAGGTCGCGCACTCCCAAGAGGTCACGCCCTTGTATTTTTATAACTCCTGGAACCACCTGGAGAGGTCGCGCGCGCCCAAGAGGTCGCGCACAGCTGTGGAGAGGTCGCACACGGTTCCTCTCTGCAATTCCGCCCAAATTCTCTTGGAAATGATTTTCTCTATTGCTTGAAGGCACGATGAAGCTTAATGGAGGGAGAGAGAGACTTTATAGCCTTGGTTTGAATTTATTTCATGTCAAAACCCTATTTCTAATGTTTTTCATGACACTTTTTAAATTTTGAATGTTGCTGACTTTTTGGTTTCCTTTTGTCCCGAAATTGGTTGAATTGATGTTTTTTCTTGAAAATTTTTGCAGGGATAGCTTCTGATGACTCTTGGCAAAGGGGACCAGGGCTGCATGCTGACTTTCGAAGAATTTTTGAATTTTTACAATTTTTGAGAAATGAGCTTGGCTTTAAAAACAGGGTTTTTAAATCCAAGGTAAACATTAACTCTACAAGATGAAATATTTTTAAGAAACACTTTGATACTCATCCCTCTAGCCTGCTGGGTATTTATTGACTTTAGAGACATGACCTTGAAGACAAACTGGACCTAAACCCTAGACCTAAGACTTTTAACCTCAAGACAAGACAAACAACTTTGAAAGAGTTTATTGACTGAAACATAGTTTATTGACTTAAACAACTTGATCCAGCAGTGCCAAGAGGGGAATAAAGACACCAGCTCCTCCATCAGGGTTATGGCATGCCTAATGGAATGCAGTGAGATGACACTGATGAGACGCCTACTTATGCAAAATGCAAAGAGTTTTGATCGCTGATGGAGGGCTACTAGACTGACTCTAACATTGGCTCCAATGGGGATGGTAGCTCCTTGGAGGTGCCAAGAACTTTAGACCTCTAGGAGAGCAGACCAGTGCTTTATAATCATTGGGAAATGGAGTCATTATTTACACATGTGACCCAATTTTGGACAACTTTATTGACTTTGACACTTGACTGAAAATCAAACTAACTTCGACACAAACTAACTCAACTTTGTGCAGAAAATGGACTGATTAAAGAAACCTGAAAAACTCACACCAACTAATCTCCATCTTCAGAAATATAGCCTTCACTGTGGGCCCCAGACTAAATATGTAAGATCAATTCATACTTGCAGTGAAATAAAAGTAAAGTGGTAATTACAATGATAATGACTAGATCAGAAAATGCTCAAACATGATACCTTTTGAGCAGCCGGCCACTAACCGACCCAACGAGACATTCATCACTATTCATTTCTTTGAGAAGAATGGCATTTGGACCATGGCATACTGAAATTTTGTAAGGACCTTTCCACAAGTTGTTAAACTTTCCATGTTTCCCTTTGTCTTCATTTCGGGCATCCCACCTTAAAACCACATCATCGATTTGGAAATCATCCCGTTTTGCTTTCGTATCATAGATTTTCTTGATGCGCTCTTGCAATTTGAGAGTATTGTGAAGAACCTCCTCCTGTGTCTGTTGCAAATGAATCATTTGACCAATCCGCCTTTGCATTGGATCCTCCTCACCGCCAACTTCTTGAAGCAATCTTGTTACTGGAATACTAAGCGAAGTAGGAAACACTACATCTGTCCCGTAAACCAGTTTAAAGGGTGACATACCAATTGACTTTTTCTGACTTACATGATCAGCCCATAATGCATTTACTAACTTTTTGTGCCAGCTATTCTTGTTGATTTCCAGCAATTTCTTTATGATGTTTACCAAAGATTTATTCGAAGATTCAGCCAGGCCATTTCCTTGCGGATGATAGGCGGTCGAATGCCCCAAACTGATATTATATTTGTAGCAAAAATCAACCATCCTCTTTGATTTAAATGCTGCTGCATTATCTATAATCAACTTATGTGGACAGCCGGAACGTGACAATATGTTATCTTCAAGGAAAGAAATAATTATCGAGTCTGTGGCCTGCCGGGTGGGAATGGCTTCAATCCACTTCGTGAAGTAATCGGTGGCTTTCAATATCGATCGATGCTGCCTGGAAGATGCTGGATGAATTTCGCCAATGAAATCCAAGCCCCACTGCTGAAATGGTGCGGTGACTTCAATGGGCTGGAGAGGCAATGGCTGTAATTTCTGCTTCCCTTGGAAAATTTGACATTCATGACAACTCTTAACCGCTTTATAGACATCAGAAAACAATGAAGGCCAATAAAAACCAGCCCTTAGGATTTTATTAGCCGTGGTCTTCCAAAACAAGTGGCCCCCGCAGTCACCTTTGTGAAAATCCTCTACAGCTCTCTTAGCTTCCTCCTCGACCAAACAGTTCAGCAATATGCCACCAGGATCTTTCCAACAAAGTGAAGATTTGATGATGCAAAATTTAGCAGCCTTTAATTTCAATGTCCTAGCTTTGTTTCGAGGCATCCCGGGAGGTGAAGACAAATTTTGAAGCACATATACAATATCAGCATACCAAGGAGAAGAAACAAAGATATCAGATACCTGTAGAGCTGAATTTTCTTCATCTTCATCGGATAAGGCAACGATCAAATTGATGTCTAGGACATGGAGATTTGTTTCAGCCATCATCTTAGCAAGACCTTGACCCTTGATCAACTTAGTAGGCTTAATTTCCACATCATATTCTAATAGTGCAGCGATCCACTTTCCCCTTCTTCCTTCCGGTTCCGCTTGTACCAAAACATCCTTAACAACTGCGTTGGGAACATATGCTAAAATATGAGAATTCAATATGTACACCTAGAAATCTTTCAGAGCTTTTACCAGCGCCAATGATTGTTTTTCAATAATATTGTACTTCAGCGCTCCATCCCTTATAATATGACTGAAAAAAGAAATGGGCTTCTCAACTCCATCTCTCTTTTGCATCAGCACAGCTGCCAATGTATGCTCAAAAGCAAATGAAAATAAAATAAAATCTTGTGTATAAACCGGGCTGATTAGAGTTGGGGTTGAAGATAAAATTAACTTCACCAAATTGGAAGACTTTACCGCCTTTTCGGTCCATCTGAGTTGGCCGTCCTTTTTAAGCATGTTAGTGATTTCTCTAAGGTGTTCGGTAAGATTCACAATAAAGCGACGCAGAAAATTCAATTTGCCATTAAAGGACTGAATCTCCTTTTTGTTTCGGGGCTGCTCTAGTTGCTGAATAGATTCCACACGTGCAGGATCTATACGAATGCCATCTTTGGAAATGATGTGGCCCAACAGCTTGCCTTCACTCATGGCGAAAAGGCTCTTCTTCGGATTTAATGAGATACCATATTTTCTGCACTTTTGAAACACCATTGTTAAATGATACAAATTCTCTTCATCAGATTTAGAAAACACAGTTAAAGCATCAAGATACACGACCAAAAAGACATCCTTCTCATTAGCAAATGCCATGTCCATCGCCCGCTGAAAGGTAGCACCTGCATTTTTCAATCCAAACGAAATCTTGGCATAATGAAATGTCCCCCATGGAGTAGTGAATGCAGTCTTGTCGCGGTCATCTTCATGCACCAAAATCTGATTGTACACAGAATAACCATCAAGTAGTGACATCCATGATGCCCCAACTACCCTCTACAGTATGTGATCCATCTTGGGCAGCGGATAATTGTCCTTTAGCGACACCTTATTCAGATTTCTGAAGTCTATACACAAGCGGATCTCACCGGTCTTCTTTCTCACGGGAACTAAGTTAGAAATCCAGTCGGAAAATCTGATTGGCACTATAATTCTAGACTTGTACAACCTGTTAACTTCTTTCTCAATCAAAGGCAGCAACTTAGGATTAATTCTTCTCAATTTTTGTCGGAAAGGCTTTTGATTTGGCTTTATGGGAATGGTATGCTGAATTATACTTATATCATAAGTTCTCAAATCTGAATAATCCCATGCAAAAACATTAGAAAACGAAGACAACAATCTGATATATTCTTTCTTTACCTTCAGCGACAATGTTTTCGATAGTTTCACCATCTTTGGATTTTCAGCTGTTCCGACATTCACTTCTTCAACACCTTCTTCTGTTGGCCTCAAAGTTGCTTTGCGGGATACATCATCTTGATCGAACAGCTCCTCCAAAGGAATTAATCCTTTAGGAATGACATTATCCTTAAGTTGCAATACATCCATCTGATTTACTTCCTCTGGTTCTGTATCTATGGAGATGTCTTTAAACTCACCTTCAACTTGCAGAAAATTCTTGATTTCTTCGTCATCTTGGAAAACTTGCCAACACCTTTGATTGTCTAGAACTGTAGGACGATGCTTCACATAAATCTCAAACTTATTGCTGGAATTCATGGGGATTTTAAGATTGCTTGTTGCCTTAGCCAATGCATCAGCAACACCATTTTGAATGCGTGGCACACATGTGAAAGTATGTTCAGAAAATAGTTTCAGGATATCTAGGACAGCATTTCGATATGCTCGCATACGAGGATGCTTGGCCTGGAATTCACCTTTCACTTGCTTTATAACCAACTCGGAGTCGCCATATACTGCTATCTTCTTTTCCTTCAGCTTCCTAAGGATTTTTAGACCAGCAATGAGAGCCTCATATTCCACCTCATTGTTTGAACAATCGAATGCCAATTTGTAAGAACATACTCGTACCTAGCTTGGGACTTTGTTCTGGACAGAAAATGGACTTCGAATCCATACACCTATACCAGCACCATCGCTGCCCACAGCGCCGTCAAAATCCATGGTCCAAAGACCATCCTCATCGTCTTGTAAGTGCTGAAAATGTGATGCTTCTGCATTTTCTGCTTGCTGCCCATTTATTTCAGCTATTGGCTCTATGACAGCAAACATTTCTTCACTTTCCTTTCTCAAAATTTCTCTAAAATTTTCTGTAATGTTTGGTATATCTTCTGCTTGAACTAACTGACTATCTATCTCATTGAAATTATACGCAAACAAAACAAATGACTCTAAATCTGTTTGTAAATAATTTACAGGAGGATTAACTGGCTTTTCTTTACTAGTGATCATGTATTTCATCTTTTGTTCCCAATATAATTTCCTCATCTGACCGAAAACGGGAATCGTAGCATAAGAAAAATCGAGCTGAAGTGTACCTTTAAGCTTAGCTCCCCAAGATCTCGAAAGCAACATTCCGAATCGCGGAGGAATATCTGCCACCACCACATCCATCAAAACATTTTTCGCTGGGATTTGATCCAAGCTCACAACCAAGTCCTTGATCAAACCAATACATTTTACCTGGCTAGAATCAAACGAATACAAATCATGATACTTCCTTGTGATGTCTAGTCCCAGATTTTCTATGATTTCTTTCGGCATCAAATTATGCGAGGCTCCCGAGTCAAACATAGCATTATGCAAAACATACTCATGCAATCGCAAACTGATATAGAATGGAGGAACATCACTTTCGGGAGACTCACCATTTAAAGCGGGGCCAAAGATCAATTCCAGCTGATCATCTTCTACATTCACTGTGTCTAGCATTGGGTCAAAATTCAGCATCTTGGAGATTTGGCCTCGGTAAGTGTTGTTCTTCATGATTTCCATCAAAGGAATGGACACTTTCAACTTTGAAATTTCATTCTCCAAACTGAAAGCTGAAACCTTCTCACCTTCTTTGGCCGGATTGTCTCTTTTTTCATCTTTATCTCTCGGTGTGCTTGATGGCTGATCTATCTTGCTTGCTGATGATGATTGACCTGCTGAAGGATCACTGATTTCTTTCCCTTTTTTCTGTGGGGTAGCTGAACCATTCTTTGTTGAACCATCTGTTTTCTTTTGAATAGGATTTATGGGAAATATTCGGTTTCTCAATTGTCTTTGTTGACTCTGCTGAGCTGATAAAGCATTCAAGTACCCTCTTTGATATTCTTCTGATTCTTCTTCAAGCGCTGCATCATTTGACAAGATATAATTCTCATCTTGGGGGATGATAGAGTTACTCACCAACTCTTCCTCTTCTGTAATATAAGTGGGAAAATCATTAGGGGTGAAGAAGCGATTTTCTCCCACCGTATCACCTTCATCTTCGGATTCTTGGCTCACAAAATTTTGTTAAAGTGGAGGTTTAATTTGCTGCTGAACTGCTACCTCTTGTGCCCTTGTTTCACGCTGTTTGATTCTATATTGGGGCTTTTGTGGAGCTCTAAAATTTGGATTACGGATCTGTGACTCCGGCTTGTCAAGATGAATATTTTGAAGTGCTATTTTAATCTGTTCAACGTCGCGAAGGAGCTGATCTGATGTAGACGCTTCCTCTTTGATTGTGACTCGCTTTTCAGCCTTCATTCTTGATCTCTTATCATTCAAGTTTGCTTCAACGCTGACAACAATTTTCTGCATATCCTCTAAGGTAGGAGGATCTCTATCTCTCAATGAATAAGCCATCTCGGGATCAAAGCCGTCCGGAAATTTGAGAAGTGCAGATTTTCTAGATGGCCTTAAGTCATCTGGAATAGCATTGTAAACTGTGTTAAATCTGATGATGTAATATTGAACGGACTCACCATGATTGCGCTTGAGGTTATTGTATTCAGCATTAATTTGAAGCGGATCCTTCCTGATTTCCCAATGATCTAAAAACTGCCTTTGAAGTGCCTCTAGAGTATTGATGCTTCCGGCTGTCAAACCTCTGAACCACTTTCTAACTTCTCCTCCAAATGTTTGCACGAACAACCGCATGGTAACATCCTCTTCATCTATCTCATATAGATCAAAGAAAGTTGTCATTTTTTCAATATGTTGCTGAGCAGAGACACTTTGAGGAGTACCATCAAACATAGGGATTTTACTCTAGTAGTCAGCTGGTATATCATGTAGATTTTGGGGAAGAGCAAGGGGAGCAAATCGGGCAGCCATTGCTTTAGATATATTGGGTCTAGGGGGAGTAGGTGGAATAGGTACAGCTGTAGTATGAGGAATATGAGGAGGAGTATGAGGAATATGAGGAGGAGTATGAGGAGAAGTGGTATGGGATGTAGAGGGCGAACTGACTGTAGATTCGGGATAAGTGATTATAGGAGAAATAGAAATAAAAGGAGGATTGGTCTGCTCATGCACCGTGATAGTAGATCCAATATGGACAGATATATGCTCAACGAACTCAGCAAGACTGGTAGCGTGAATATCTGATTGAAGAGATCTTAGGATGAAATTGTCAATCAATTTATTATGTCTCTCAATGTCAATGGCAGCAGCAAAATCATAGTTGGGAACTAGAGAATCAAGTGCACTTTCAGATTTAGTTTTGAACAAGGACAACTCAAAATTCTCGTCAAAATAAATGTCTTCAAGATACTTAAAAATAAGTGGACATGAATGAGATTTGAATATATGACCAGAATCAGAAGCCAGTTTGGATATCAAGGAACAACTAACCAATCAACCTATGAAAAATCTTAACTAATCATCCAAAGTTTAGATTTTACAATACATTGGGGTGAAATGCAATCGAATTGCCGTATTCACAAGCTCACGGAGATTGACTGAAGCAGCGTTTATCTACTTGCGCTTATGCAAAGCAAAAGCGTTTCGAAGGCTACCTGGCATAATCTTCAGGCTCTGTCTAAGACTTATGAAACAAAAACATCAATCCACAAACGAGTTTGTTCTCCCCAGTATGGTCGCCAATATGTTAGCACTTGAAATTTCACCTCAGGCTGAAAAAGGTAAACTTCAAGGCAACATCAAACCACTTAGCCTCGTAGCTAGCCCTACGGGGCAGGAGAGGGCTCTCTCCGGTCTATCTCGGTTAAAATATTCAATGGGCGAGATAACCAATGTGGAAACACTGATTTTACACTAGTAAATAGATAAAAAGGTTTGATTTAGGGATTTTTAGAGGTTTGGTGGAAAATTGGGGAAAGAAAATTTTGGGTGCGGGGATTGGACACAGTTTTCGCAGGGGTTTTTTTGGGGCAAGGTAGGAGACTGTATTGATGCCTTTGATAGATGTGGATGCATTAGAATGACTGGTGAGAAGCTAAGGAGGGCAAGAAAGCACCTTGAATTCTCCTTAAACAGCTTAAAGCATTGATATTAAGCAAACTTAAAGGCAAAGCATAGCAACCATGAATTCTACCTTAACACTTCATTTGCCTAATTTGCAGAAGAAAAGGTAAGAATATGATTCACATAACAAACTTACAAGTACAATGAGAAGCACACCATCAATACATATAACCACAAGAATCCCAAAAAGGACTGCAAGACCCTAGTCTTCCTTAGCCAAAAATTGCAGAGATACAATGAGTAATACAATAGAAGCTTTCTCCCTCAAGAGTCCAACCATGAAAATGACTAAGAAAGTACATAATATAGGCAAGCTAACATCTTTCCTTGCCTCTAGGGGTCGAGCTCACTATCCTAGGAGCTATTTCAACCTTTTCCAAACTGATCACTAAAATCTAGGCAGTGAAAACAACTTGCCTCTATAAGCTAGGAAACCAATTCATTCATTTGATTTTTGCCTATCTCATGAATGAATCTTCTAGAAGAGATAAAAAGTGTCAAAACATCATAAAATTACATCATTTACATCAAGGAGGATCAAAATTCACTCCAAAAAGTCAAACCTAGTCAAAACTATGTTTTGTGAGCTGTAGGCACAATTTCTATGAAAATTGCCCAAGAGGTCGCGCGCTGATTCTCAAGAGGTCGCGCACATTTGGAGCAGCTTGTGAGGCACGTCCATGTGTCAAAATGAGGCAAGCATAGTCTTGATAGAAAGGTATGGATGTCTACTTTCCCACCCAAGTGGAATTTCTGAATTTGGTGTCCCTTTACCCCTCCAAAATGGCAATCTCCCAAGACTGCTTCCTGTGTCTCAAAAAGGTGGCACAAAGTCATTTTTGCTTGTTTTTTGACCTTTTGGAGGCTCAAAACTTAGTGAAATTTCTTGATCTTTTATGGGTAAGTGTATTTTTACATGAAAAATCCAAAAATGAAAAGTTTTCTTGAAATGGACTTCCCAATCTAAAGGGTCGCGCACTGCGCGCGAACTCTCGGGAGCAAAAACCTGTTTTTTGACCAAAAATTCATAAATGACCAAAATTGCTCAAAATTTTTTGAAATTTGTGCTGAGGTTGAGTCATTTAGCACCATGCTCCTTCAAGGAAGCCTCAGCCAAAATATGGATGGGATCGGGCCTTTTTCTTCGTTTGAGTGCCTTGGCCAACCGTCCTTGGAGCACCTTCATTCTTGCCTTGCATACGTGCATTCGGGCCCAATAATGGTTCTTCATATTCCGGAGCAAGTCCTTATCTCTGTTGGCCTTGGCCAGCAGCCTTTGCAAATGAGAATTATCCCAAATAAGCATAGATTCTCGATCTATGGGTGTCAAATCACCGGGTCTCCTACGAGCCAATTCCTGGTCTTCACGAATCTTCCGCAGCTCATAAAGCTTGTGCTCATCCTCCAACTGTTCGTTGCACTGCTCTAAATAGTTAATTATATATTTTTCCATCTACAATTTCATGTGCAGCAACTCATTCTCAGTCCTTTTCTCTTGGATGATCTCCTTAAGCTCTGAGCTAGGAGAACAGGCGTCAAGATCAATAATGTCAATATCTGGATCGCCTGACAATCCCTCCTTAATCATGGGATGCTTGCCCCTATCTGATACATGTGCTTCTGTCGGAAGCGAGGCCCCTTCCACCTGGTGTGGAGATAACACTCGCGGTGCTGATGAAGAATGCGAGACCCCTTCCACCTGATGTGGAGAAAATACTCGCCTAGCTGCTGCAAATAAAGCCCTCTGGCCTCTCTGATAAGTGACCAATGGAAGAGAACTTACATGTCTAGTCTCAGGAATATCATGCTGCTGTGATGGTCCTCCCTCCTCATGAACAATCTCAGGATGTGGTGGTGTCCTTGTGAAGAACTCTCGGGAGATGAACTCCTCCAATGGGATGCCATGCTGAGCCAACTGATGCATGACCACAAGCTGAATCAAACCATAATGATAGAGGCTCCTATGTTGCTGTGTTGGACTCTTCCTCTGCACCAATGGCACCATCCTTTCAATATTCCGGCATATGAAAAATGGTATGTTCATCATCCGTACCCATGTGAAATGCATCAACACGTGAATATGGTAGAAAAACAAACGTGAAAATCTACCCTCACATGTGAAATAGCGCATGATGAGCTTCATCAAGGGAACATACTCATCCTTCAAAAATCTGAAATGAACTACACCAGTCATGTACCTCATATATTGAGGTTTAATGTAAGGTTCATACTGAATCTTGTCCAATACTTTGCGCTTTTTCCACTCTTCTCCAACATTAGGAATCCTCGTTGCTTGAGAAACCATCTCAGGTGTCAATGTAAAATCCACCCTTGCAAGATTTACATGCCCGTCATGCAAATGCAAAACAAACAAGCGGACCAATTCCCTATGAAGCTGAATTTGAGAAATCCTCTCGCAAAATTCATAACATGAGAAGTAGCGGAAACATGTGACTGCAAGTGGACAAGCCTGCAAGTAGCTCAAAGTGGTGGGCTCCTCTCTCACATGGTTACCACCCTTACCATTCCTCCTCCTTTGTACCTCCAGCTCTGAATCTGACTCATGGTCATCACTTTGCTCATAGTCGGTTTCGGTTTCTGACATGGTTTCAGGAGCAAAGTGGCTGAAATGTACTGCTGCTTCTGCTTTAAAATTTGTTGTTTTAACTGCTTTGAAATGTTGTTTCAAGGGGACAATTAGCACAAGGGAAATGTTAGGGAAGGGAGATTTGGAAGGGAAATTGGGAAAAACATATGAAACAGGGAGTTTAGGGGAAGAATTATGACATTTACATCATCATACAATTTCATTTGCAAGGATGTTATGGGAGGTAGGGCTTAGGGTTTTATTTTTGATTTATTAACATTTTTGGTAGGGAAATTAAGTAACAGTGATAAGGGAGTAAAAATGAGAGGTGGGAAAATGTAGGAACAATAGGAATGAAAAGGAATACCTTAAAACAACAAAACAAACCCTAGCAATTTTGACATTTCAAGCAAAATCACATGGAGTCTTTACTTGCAAATGAAAGCTTTGAAAACATACTCATGATCTTCTTCAAGCTTTAGAAAACCATAATTTACATGATTGAAGGCCTACCTGACAAGCTTGAGGAGATTTAGGGTCTTTTTCAAGTTTATAACCAATTGCTACCTGAGAGGTCGCGCACAGAACCCAAGAGGTCGTGCACTCCCAAGAGGTCGCGCCCTTGTATTTTTATAACTGCTGGAACCCCCTGGAGAGGTCGCGCGCACCCAAGAGGTCGTGCACAGCTTTGGAGAGGTCGTGCACGGTTCCTCTCTGCAATTCCACCCAAATGCTCTTGGAAATGATTTTCTCTATTGCTTGAAGGCACAATGAAGCTTAATGGAGGGAGAGAGAGACTTTATAGCCTTGGTTTGAATTTATTTCATGTCAAAACCCTCTTTCTAATGTTTTTTCGTGACACTTTTTAAATTTTGAATGTTGCTGACGTTTTGGTTTCCTTTTGTCCTGAAATTGGTTGAATTGATGTTTTTTCTTGAAAATTTTTGTAGGGATAGCTTCTGAGGACTCTTGGCAAAGGGGACCAGGGCTGCATGCTGACTTTTGAAGAATTTTTGAATTTTTACAATTTTTGAGAAATGACCTTGGCTTTAAAAACAAGGTTTTTAAATCCAAGGTAAAGATTAACTGTACAAGATGAAATCTTTTGAAGAAACACTTTGATAATCATCCCTCTGGCCTGCTGGGCATTTATTGACTTTAGAGACATGACCTTGAAGACAAACTGGACCTAAACCCTATACCTAAGACTTTTAACCTCAAGACAAGACAAGGAACTTTGAAAGAGTTTATTGACTGAAACATAGTTTATTGACTTAAACAACTTGATCCAGCAGTGCCAAGAGGGGAATAAAGACACCAGCTCCTCCATCAGGGTTATGGCATGCCTAATGGAATGCAGTGAGATGACATTGATGAGACACCTACTTATGCAAAATGCAAAGAGTTTTGATCGTTGATGGAGGGCTACTAGACCAACTCTAACACTACCAACCAGCCCCTTGGTCCCACTGATCTTTTGGCCACTCAACCTCTGGACTCTCTCAAGCTATGGGCATTCCAACATCTAGGGACCTCTAGACGCTCTCACAGGCCTACAAGGTAGCATCCAAGGACTATTTTTCATCGTGTTATTCCAACATCCCCTGGATTTGAGCCACTTTTTTAGGCCCAGAGCTGAGGTCACTGCTCAGAATTGAATGACATATTCAGAATAGTAATGTAACAAGGAAATGATAGTATAAATGAAATCACTTGAATAAGACCTTGACTAGACTGCTACTAGCCATGATTGGAATTTTGTCAAACATATCCCAAATATGTAATCTACATGTGTAAATAATAATAATCATAGAAATACAAGGAGAAATAACCTCATATTGGTGATGCAAAATCCAAACCCGGGATGGGACTTCCATATTCCATCCGACCATAGAATGACTGATCCAAATCTCTCTTCATCCATTCACCCTTGTGCCATATTCCAAGAATGAATGTGGGATCTCATAGAACACATCAATCCAAAGACCATCTAGGGTTTCCAGAGGCCACCCACCTCAACCCCTCAACAGTGATTACACCTCTTGGTCAAACATCAAAAAACCATCATCAGATTTGTCTCCATCCAAGCCTTCCACGGCTTCCAAAGCATTTTTTCCAACCAAGGCTTTCGGGACAAATAACTCAACCCACCAAGGGCTTCTAGAGCATTTTTCCAACCAAGGCTTTTAGGACTAGTAACTCAACCCAAATTGTTACCACACTATTATAAGGATTATAGAGGATTTGTTTAAATGGGGCTTATAGGAACTAATAACTCAACCCAAGCTAATGAAACATGAGAAGCAACCAAAACATAACGATGAAGTAAAACCACAATGTCCATGGCTATCCAGGAAATGGCAAGGCTAGGAAATCCGCTATCAATCTAGGAAATCCTCCATACCAGTGATAGATCATGACCAAAATCCACATGCATATGTCATGCATGTGAAAACTAGTGAGGAAAACATACATGACACGTGGTACCTACAAGAAAATCACATTGTAGTTGTTGATCCCGATGTCCTCTTGAACTTTCCTATGCTTGCCTTGCCTTCTTGCCCCAAAAATCCAAGTATGCCACACCCTCCAAGAGTGTTCCGAGAAAACTCTAAGTTCCCAAGAGTATGAGAGAGTTAGAGAAAATAATGAGAGAGCTCCAAAATTGAATTGATAACAGGTTACAAACTGATCCTCAAAAGCCTTTTTATGAATGAGGTCTCTATTTTCTTCATTTTCCATTTTTTTCCCTCATTTTCCTCCTCACATGCAACCTATGACCTTTCACCTCCCTTTTCTCCTAATTTCCATTATTTTCATAAATAAATGTGCAAACATTTCCATTTAACCTTTCTAAAGCCTTTTCCATTGCCTTTCCCAATTTATTTAACCATTAATCAATCACAAGTCATCCCCATCACTAGGATTTTACACAACATTCAACTTGGAATAAGTGTCCCATCTATCGTGGTTATTATTTTTCCTTTATTAACTTTTATTACATGGAATTTTCACCAGGGTTGTTACAGAATGCTCCCCCTTGTGGGAACACTTTCCTCAGTGTTCAACAACACTTATAACCACAAACTATTGTAAGAAAAATATACGGCCGATAGAGATTTATCACTTAGCTCGATGTAGTATTTACAATAATCAACCTATTGAGAAGAAAACTAACATGAAAACATAACAAACATAACAGCATAATGATTGACACCCATACCACTTATTGGAGCTATATAACATATCTCATGGCGGTATTTACATCCATATACATATGTACATATACCAAACCAACAAAACATATACCAAGGCATATACCAAAACACCATACCAAAATTTCTTTGCCTCAACTGACAAGAAAGGAAGGATACATAGCCCGATTCTGATCTGCCACCTCCCGTGTAGCTTCATTGGGCCCAAAGTGCTTCCATTGCACCTTAACTTGATCGATTTCTTAATTCTGGAGCATGAACACCTTTTTCTGCAATATACCCTGAGGCTCTCGCTAGAATTCTCCATCTGGTTCCACCTGCAATATAGTCCAGTCAATCACATGATCAATATCTTTAACATACTTCTTAAGTAATGATACATGGAAAACATCATGGAATTTCACTATCGAATGCAATGCAAGTCAATAGGCTACTGGCCCAATCCTCTCAACAATACTGAAGGGTCCAGAAAACTGTGGTGCTATATTGGCACATGATTGAATCCACAAGGAGTTCTTCTTCAGTTTGATGTGCAAGTACACATATTCCCCAACCTGGAAATCCCTGAACAACCTGTTTCGATCTGCATAACTGTAGTGTCCTATCTAGGGTGCTAGACTAGGCTATATTTATTATCGACCAGGGTGCGCAGACTTAGAGGCGTGCGTCTAAAGTATATAGACATAAAGGATCATTATCTAAGTCTAATCTACCTAGTTACAACGTTGTCATTCAAATCATTATCAAACTGAAATGCTATGTGTTTGGTCAATTTAGTGTGATCTAAATTGCTATTTATATTGTCAACCCGGGGTTCGTAAACTAACGAAGTAAGGTGTACTATATGTACTTAGATAACCATTTTCTTAGGTTTTTATCATTTTAATCTTTAAAGTTTGTTTTTGGATTTTATTCTTTTCTTAATGTGTGGTGATGAAAGTGAAGTGTGAAGTGTGTGGAATGTAAATGGTGCTGATTTCCAGACTTGAAAAATTCTCCAAAGAAAGCTTTACAATAACTGAAATGAAACCAATTCTTAAGAGAAAACAAAATGCATCAAAAAGCGAACTAATGGAAATGGCCCAGTATCCTTGCTGTTGAAAATGAAAAGAAAGCAAAAACTTGAAAAACAACTCAACTTAAAGTAAAGCAGCTAATTCACACTACTTGAGCTTTTTAGATCCTTTGCCCCTTGGCTCAATCTACCTTGGGGAAGTAATCATGAACATAACAAGCAATATGATTTTTAACTGTTCAAGAAAGTAAATTGCATAAGGAAACTAATCACACTACTTGAATTCTTCAAATCCTTTACCCCTCAGCTCAATCTACCTTGGGGAAGTAATCATGAACATAACAAGCAATATGATAACTGAATATAAAAATAAATTAATCACACTACTTAGACTCTTTTAGTTCTTTACATTCAGCTCAATCTACTTTATGGAAAGCAACTATGAGTAAGTAATATGACAACTAAATCACACCATAGTTATTAATCTTCTGATCTCCTGCTAATATAGTCATTTGACCACAGAAAGAAATCATAAATTGTTAAGCAGTATGACATCTAATTTAGCAGAAAAAGAAATAAACAAACAACAACTTGAAAAGGACAATGTTGAATGTAAATTTCAGAAAATAAAGGTTAGCAGGAAGGACAAGATGATCACATATGCCAAAAGTTATTAAAGAAAATGAAAGATTGCTCGGGCTGCCTAAGAGAACATGCAAAAAGCACTGATCAGTTTACAAAGATAAAGATATGAACAGTAGAAACATAAAGCAACATATTATGTACAAGCCTAACAATAAAACAAAAACATAATAAAACTAAACAAATACTTTACAGGGCTTCACCGTGCAGGGGCCCTCTGCCACTTCAGCCAATCAAATGATCACAATACTATTTTCAGAAAGGTCTACTCATGTATTCAAATCAGCAACATATAAAACAGTGGGGTGATATAACCAGCAGCGTGCGGAAATTACATAACAGTTCAGAAATTATATGCATCCAAAAGTCTCTTTACAACGTTTGAAAACGCATTATTTATAATGTAAAAATTCTACAGTTAACTAATCAACTACTTAAGCTATTAACTGCGTGCCATGGACACGTAGATCTCATGAGCCGAGATCTAGTGTAACAGTCGTTATGCTTCTTAAATCCTGGAGTGGTTGGCTGTTAGATTCGTTGTTCAAGAACGATCCTCAGGTGCGTTGGAGCCTCCGTGAGCTGGGAACTAGGTCACGTATCATTCACGTTCCTTTAACAGTAACATGCCACCGCTGGACTCTTTGGTTGGCCACGTCTTTGACTTTGGTTGACTGCGGCCTCTAATGGGTGATTCAGCCGGTTTGAAGGGACACGATCCATGTACATGCCATCTGGAGCCTGCCCATATAGCTCGTTCCTTCAGAAGACACCTGGAGCATAGCCTTTAACAAAATGGTTGTGGAATCCTGTGCTGGCTGCGGAAAATGACAAGTTTCCGCAGCTAAATGAACAAAAGACTAAACCAAACAACAGACATCAGTATAGTTAGAAAACCATATAAACAGTCCTTTTTAAACTATAATGCAATGATTAAACCAGTGGATGAGTGAAGTAAGTGGAGTATGAGGGTTAAGAGGGTGTCTAGGAAGGTGCAAGGTTGAGGCTCAACATACCCCCACTTTGAAGGTGTTGCATGTCCTCATGCAACCAAAACTGAGTGATTTCCCTTTTAATCTACATGCTCCGAGGCCTTTGCAAGGACATTTAGTCCTCTTTTCTTTTTCCTTGATGCCATCGACATTATCATCCTTGGTTTTCTAACCAGACATGTAAACTTGAGATTAATTAGAGCCCTGCTTAGCTTCTTGCATCTCTTTTTTAGTCTTCTATTATTCTTCTGCCACAGTCCTAAATGAAGCATGGTATTATCATGGACCATTTTGTCCACTTTACCTTTCTCTTTGAGTGTTTCATTTTCTTGTATTATGTGTCTATTTAGGACTTCTAGTTCAAACACTTCTTGTTTTAGAGACTAAACCTGTGCATCAAGTGGCAAAGAAGTGCTAGGTCCTGCAGCTGATTTCTCTAGAGATTCCAGGTAATTGTATACCTCTTTCTGGTTAGGATCCACATCAGGTGATTTTCTTTGTTTGAACTCAAAATCTTGTGGAGGAGGACTGCCTGCTCCTTCTTGCCGAAAAGGACTTTCCTCTCGTGGAGGGCTTATGTCAAGGCTTAGCTGTTCTGGTGATTTCTCAAGTATTTCTTCACTTAAGTCAATAATGTGGGACTGCTCTCCCTTTTTTTTCTTCCATTTTCCTTTTAACCGAGAGCTTCTTCTCAAGGATGAGCTCACAACTGTCTTCTCTGCACTTTGTTTCCCTTTCAGCTGTTTCTTAGCCAAGGCAGCAGCTTTGAGATCCACTAGCCTCTCCGACAGAGGCTGGTAGTCCTCTTCCAATGATTTTTCAGGTGATGGAGAGATTTCTTGAGTGATTACTTTGCCCTTCTATTTCTTTTGTTTCTTATTCTTGGGCTGGTCTTCTTCCTATTTTTGGGCAGTCACTTCAATTTCTTTAAGAGGGGAGTCTTGGGCTGTAGCATTTTTATCCCTCATCCTACTTTTCCTTGGGATTTTTGATGGACTACTTCCAGAGGCTTCAGCTGGCTCTTGGAAGTAGTTCCTTGTTAGAAATTGATCCCAAGTATCCTTATATTTCTTTAACTGCTCCTCAATCAAAATTGTTATGAGCCTGTGGTGATAGAGATGTGGCTCAATGTTTCCTACATGCTTTTGAACCATAACACTCATTTTCTTTAAGCTTGCTAGCAGAAAATGTGGTAAATTGAGAACATGTCCATCTATAAAATTCATCATTAACCTCACATGGTATATGTACATAGACCCAAAACGGCCCTCACATGTAATAAATTTATGTATAACCAACAATAAACCAGACCATTCTTCTTTCAAGACATGCACGAGGATACCTCGGGTGAAAACTGTGGTATCCATACCTTGATTGCGCAACATCGTTCTCCAGATTTGGTCATCTACGCTCCTATTTTTGAACCATATTTCTCTGTCTTGATGCAGGACTGTAGCTGTTGCTATTGTGGCCTCGGTCACCGCAAACTTTAAGTCTCCCACCTCTACTGTCTGTCCGTCAAAGGACTTTGCAAAGGTTTTAGTCACTTCCTTATTATACCCTTTGAATTTTTGAATAAACCGGAGCCATTTGGCTTTCTTTAACAACTCCTTGACTTGGGGATAACCTTCCAAGTACTTTGATCCTTCTGGCTCGGCTCTCAGCAGTTTTCCCATTCTCGGCCTCAAATTCACTGAGGGTTTTTTATCTACGTGAGGGTTAAGGAAGAATATCTCTGTGACAGAGTTTTTAGGAGAGACTATAGCAGCTGTAATCGGGGTTTAGAACGGCTGCAGTGCCTGTATTCACAGCATCAAGCAAAACATATTGACTGCAATTGGAAACAGAGGGAATGCCCGGATCGCAGGAAGAATAACAAATGAGCAGGGGTGACCGTGATCGAACTTATGGAATGAACATGAGTATATGCGGGGATTATTATGATATGGGTGGAGTAACGGCTTGATTTTCCTGAGTTTTAGGTGACTGTATGTGAGGTTTCCACGTCTCGAGTAGACGGTTGCGGGAATTATGGCTTGTAAGAGCCGTAATACAATAGGTCACGTCTTAGGAGTACAAGTCATAAATAGAAGTAGAGTCATTTTTGAGTTTAAACTCGAGTAATCATAAGACCATTGGGGAGAGTGAATGCGAGGTGTATGGGATGGTATTCCGGAATATGAATGGTAGTGGGTGGATAATTAAATCATTGCACATAGAAGAACCGATCATGGGTTAATAACTATACATAATGATGACTTGAAGTGTTGTTTGATAGAGAGTTTTGATCATACCTTTGGACACTTGTCATTCTTTGCTTTAGATTTTTAACTAGTTGCTCCTTTTTGATATTTTGATGATGCCCCATGTCCTTAGCTCACGTACACCTGCATTGCATGCTTTTGGCACTAACAGTTGATTTTATTTTGAAAACAGAGTGATGCTGGCTACGGAAATCGTTTCTAGCTGCGGAAACAGGTTCCATCTGCGGAAACGATGGCTAGCTGCGGAAACTGAAATAACACCCCCTGATCTGCACAAAGATAGTTTAGAGGAAAATAGCTGAATGAAAATAGTCCTGAAAAGGGAACTTTATTGATGGAATGGAATGGAATGAAAATGGAGTGAGAATGGGGTGAGAACGATGATGAAAATGGAATGGAAGTGGAATGAAATGGAATGAGTGGATGAGATGGAATGAAAATGGAAAGAACATGAGAGGAGTTTTTTTTTGGAAAATATGGAGTTTCAGGTGCCCCTGATTTTCACTCCATATTTTCTGTATAAGACTTCCAATCCATGATTGTTTTTCAGGCTTATACATTTTTTCTTTTTCTTTTTTTTCTTTTTTTTTTCTTTTTTTTTTTTCCTTTTTTTTTT
>APFE031677095.1:377192-387289 GCA_000404065.3 Pinus taeda | reverse complement strand
CAAATACTTTACAAGGCTTCAGCGTGCAGGGGCCCTCTGCCACTTCAGCCAATCAAATGATCACAAGACTATTTTCAGAAAGGTCTACTCATGTATTCAAATCAGCAACATATAAAACAGTGGGGTGATATAACCAACAGCGTGTGGAAATTACATAACAGTTCAGAAATTCCATGCATCCAAAAGTCTCTTTACAGCGTTTGAAAACGCGTTATTTATAATGTAAAAATTCTACAGTAAACTAATCAACTACTTAATCTATTAACTGCGTGCCATGGACACGTAGATCTCATGAGCCGAGATTTATTGTAACTGTCGTTATGCTTCTTAAATCATGGAATGGTTGGCTGTTAGATTCGTTGTTCAAGAACGATCCTCAGGTGCGTTGGAGCCTCCATGAGCTGGGAACTAGGCCACGTATCATTCACGTGCCTTTAACAGTAACGTGCCACCGCTGCACTCTTTGGTTGGCCACGTCTTTGACTTTGGTTGACCGCGGCCTCTAATGGGTGATTCGGCTGGTTCGAAGGGACACGATTCATGTACATGCCATCTGGAGCTTGCCCATATAGCCCGTTCCTTCAGAAGACACTTGGAGCACAGCCTTTAACAAAATGGCTGCAGAATCCTGTGATGGCTGCGGAAAATGACAAGTTTCCATAGCTGCATGAAAAAAAGACTAAACCAAACAACAGACATCAGTATAGTTAGAAAACCATATAAACAATCCTTTTTAAACTATAATGCAATGATTCAACCACTGGATGAGTGAAGTAAGTGGAGCATGAGGGTTAAGAGGGTGTGTAGGAAGGTGCAAGGTTGAGGCTCAACACTATGTATCACTATAAACCAAGATTCAATTCATTGATCAAACCAAAACGCTGTGTATCACTGTAAACCAAGATTTTAGTCCCCTTACAGAGACATCATACATAAAATCCCTGTTCAGCAATTACTCAACATTCATTAACAGTCACACAAAATAAAGAGATATGGAAATCGTAAGCATAGAGTTCATGACATTGCTCTACAAGATAACAAGGGATTGGATCCCTTACAGGATATGATTCACGATCCTAGTGATGATCTATTCAAGCGCATTCATAAACATAAACCACACGCATATTATAAACATAAATCAATTTTAATCATTGCGCATATTAAGTACCCTAACTGTAAATGAAATAAAACCACAGTATACTACGCTACGCAGGGCCCGTCCGCGTTCCAGAGGTATACTGGACTGTGATCCAACGATTACCAAATCAACACAATGAAATCGTGACTGTAATGCAAGTCTTTGATATTAAAATTGAAACTCTGTTTTGGAAACAACGATAATGATAATACAACTAGAACAGAACTGTGTTTTTACATATGGTTTTTTACATCCCTTGAAAACGAATGTACATTCATGAGCAGGTTGTTGCCGCTTTTACCACATCGCGATTTTTGAAAATGTTTCTATCCTATACTAATTTCAAAAAGGAAACAAACTAAATCAACTTAGGATGCGTGTTGTTGCTGCCTTTGTCGCCAACATGCCATAGTTTGACCTTCGTTGACCGCGCATGTAGGAGGGTCGATTCTGCTGTGGGATAGGTGTTCGTCCATGCTTGGACATTCCACTTTTCATCCCTACCCTTCACTCTAGCCTAGCTGTCATGCCACATGTCAAACGATAAACCAATTACAGGATGTTCGAACTTCCTGTAGCCATTTTGCCAAAAATTCCTAATTCATTAACATAAAACCCCTAAATTAATTTCAATGCAATTTAATAACTATAAGACTATTAACTAATCAATTTCCAAGGGATCTCAGAGATAAATGATGAAAAGAGGTAAGCAAATGACATGTTTTGGGAGGAAAAAAGGGGTCATGGAATGGTACCAACATCTCTCCCCGACTTAATGAATTAGCATGTCCTCATGCTAACCCAGAAGTGCTTCCTTTGAACTCTGTCCCTGCCTGTACCTCTGCTACCTTTAGCAATGTGTCCACATTCTTTTTCACCTGGGCATCTTTCTGACCATGGAGCTCCTGCTTTAATCTTTTGTATTTTTCCTTGAGGGTCTTCTTCTGATTGTACCACTTGGTGGCCCACTTACAAATATCTGTTTTCTCAGCCTCTAGTTCATTGACTTGCTCCTTTAACTTTTCATTTTTCTTTTGAGTCTCTTTACTCTGCGCTCGGAGAATTTCATTTTCTTTCTTGATAACTTTTTCTAGCATATTAGCCTCCATGAGCTCTTCCTTCAATTTCTCAATTTGTTTCTCCAGTTTCTTCTGTTTCTTATTAGGAGGTGGTGACCCTTTTTCTTGTTTGTTATTGCTTTCAACCTCCATATCAGCTCCTGGTCCTAGTGGTGAGTGGCTTTCAACATCTATATTAGCTCCTGGTCCTGGTGGTGAGTGGTCACTGCTCTGAATATCCATTTGTATAGGTGCATTGGATTCAAGCTGGTCTTCTTGCAACTGGGCTTTTGGTGTCCTCCTTGTTCTTCTTGAATAAGTGGTGAAAATTTTATCTTGCTCTACCTTCTTAGCATCTTCCTTTCTCATTTGCCTAGTCCTTATGCTGCTCACAGGTGGAGGTACCTTGTTTTCTTTGGATGATTCTGGGATCTCTTCATCGATGTCCTTCATGAATCCTGAGTTTTCCTGCGATTCTTCTTTGTCTTCCTCATCTCTAATTTGGTTAGCAGCTAAGAACTCCTTCCACATTTTCCCTCTTCTTTGCAATTCATGCTCAATAAGAATTTTAACTAAGCCAAAGTGATATAAGCTCTTGTCTTCATTTCCCTTCTGCTTTTGGATGGTCTTCGACATTTTGGTTAGGCTTTGCAATAGAAAATATGGTAAACTGATAACACACTGCCTTTTCAGGTGTAGCAGCAACTTGATATGGTATAGATAAACAATATGGTAGCGGCCTTCACAGGTTACGAATTTTTGAATTATGTAGACCATCTCATCCCAGGGATGCACCAACCAACTCCTTGGAACGCCTTTCTTCCAGTTAACTGATGAGACTCGGGATCTAAACATGAATTGGGTCCACGATTTCTCTTTAAATTGCTTGGTCTTAAAATAGTTTTCTCCTTCTGGGCTGATCCCTATTGCTTGGGAGATGGTGTCTTCTAAAACCCTGAATGAGAAGTTGCCTATCAGGGCTTTCTCCCCATTAAATGTGAAAGCGAATTGCTTGGTAACTTCTTCGTTGCTTCCATGGAATTTCTCCAAAAAGGGAAACCACTGTATCTCTCTAAGAATTGAAATGCAATCTTCATGGTATTGGGAACTATTGAACACGCTCGGCTCAACCCTATTTGTCATCTTGGCAGAGGGTCGTGCTCTTAACTTGCAAATTTAATAAAGAAATTTTGATTTGTTACCTGATAGCGTCACTCCCTTAGTATCCAATGTGATGCTCAGTCGACTGTCGTGTAGCTTTGATGGGAGTCGAAACCGAATGGCGCTCACTGCCTTCGGTCCTTACTGTGGAAGCCACGGGATTATACGCCAACGTAAAAAACCTGAAAAATGAGAGTGAAATGACCAACTTCCTTTACCTCAGAGCATGTTTATCTTTGGAAACAGGGGAATAATGATACCGCTTGTATAAATGCTATCATGGGAGCGATAGGAGCGTATATGCCATATTGAGGTATGATGGAGTCTCTGAATCACTTAGGTGCGTCGGGTGGTGGAATCATCATTCGGCCGCATGAAATATAATGAATAGGCCTCCTGTTTCTTACCTTTATATATTTTTTAAAAACAATCACCACGTGTCCTGTTGGTACTCGGCCAAATGGAGGATGTTGGTATGGCTGTAGGATGCGTAGAATAAGGTTGAAATGAAGGGTTAATGGATTTTAGAAGTAGGAAATAGGTTGAAGTAGGGAAGAATCGGGGAGATAAAGGATGATGGAAGATGTGCCCTTGAAACCGATCATAACAGTCACAGTCATTAAAATTAACATTAAAAATTAATCTAAGAAATTAAATGTTAAGAACAAGGAGCGTATTACAATTTTGTTTGATTGTTGTTGCATTGGCATGCTGAGTAGGAATAGTCTCTTGACTGTTGTTTGACTTTTATTTGTTGTTCATAACAGGTCCCCTGAGATAGATTTGAATGCAACAGGTCCCTCTGAAATACTAAATATGTTCATGCAGCTCTTTACAGGTACTTTGAGCTTGGGTGCTTGATGGAGTCTTGGTGCCTAGCAACATGTGAATCCTTGTAGAAACTTACTGAAGCTTTGTTGAAGTAACCCTGAAATATCAATCTCTTAACAGGTCCCTTTTATGTGTCTAAACAGGTCCCATTAATGCTAGTTCTGATAGCATGGTCTTCTGGACAGAACAGGCCCCCCTGCATAATATTTATAACCAGGTCCCTCTGACATAAAACAATGACAAAACAACTTATTTATTGAAATCTGGAATGCTGGAACAAACTGCTTTGGAAATTTACATTGAGGAGATGAGAAATCTTTAAAAAATTACAATGGAGAGATAAAAGAACAAAATGTTGATGCTTCTCTCCCCCACAAAAGTTTTGACTTGTCCTCAAGTCATTATTCAGCCGAGAAATTAAACAGTGAACAAAAGAAAGAGAATTCTTACCCGCCAACAAATTGGTTTTCAAGTAGGAATTCAGGGTTAGAGTGTGCCAGAGGCTGGTTTTCACATCTAACCTATTTATTATTATTTTTTTTTCTATTTTATATTTTTTTTAGTTTTAAGTTTTTTTTTTTTTTTAAATTTCTCTTTTTTTTTTTCGAAATTGAAAGAAAATAAACTAAGGTAGGGATACTGCAGCTGAGGGTTGTAGTATCTCAACCTCTCGTTGTTGAGATATTGTTTGGAGAAAATCTTGCTTGTTGGTGGGCTTAGTGTATAGTTTCAGGCGATGACCATTGACAGTAAAGGAATGACCTTCTCCATCAATAGTTGTGAGCTTCACTGAACCATTATCATAAGCCTGAACAATTTGGTATGGGCCCATCCAATGGGTGGTAAACTTGGCTTTATGATCTCTGAACTTAGAGTCAAAAAGTAAAGCCCAGTCACCTTCCTTGAACTGCTTCTTCTTGATATGTGCATCATGCCACTGCTTCCTTTGTTTTTGCAAGAGGGTTGTGGTTTCCTCTACTTGCTACCTCATTTCATCCAGCTGATTCAACTGCTAAATTCTTTCTTGTTGTGCTTGGTCCAAGTCAATTTACAAATCTGCAGCCAGTTTAAAAGTATGTATTTGAAACTCAATAGGAAGCATTACCTCTTTGCCGTACACCAACTGGTATGGTGTAAATCCTGTAGTATCCTTCCATGTGATTCTATAAGCCTAGAGTGCATCTTTGAGCTTCTCTTCCCAATTCTTCCTGTTCATTGCAACAGTTTTAGTAATGATGCCTTCCAAAGTTTTGTTGGTGGATTCCACCTGCCCATTGGCCTGTGGATGGTAAGGTGTGCTTTTCCTATGCTTGATTTGGTATTTGTCTGTGATGTCCTTTACTAACTTCGAGGTGAATTGGGTACCTTGATCAATCACTATCTCCCTTGGCACTCCATATCTGACAAAAATCTCTTCAAAAAGGAAATTTACAACTGTGTGTTTGGTGGCTCTAACCAGTGCTTTTGCTTCAGCCCACTTTGTGACGTAATCAGTACATACTAAGATGTACTTCTTACCATTGGAGGTTGGGTTAATGGGTCCTATGAAGTCTAGAGCCCATTTTTCAAATGGCTCTAGGTGAACTTGGGGCTAAAGAGGCATCTCGTCTGTAGATGTTGGCCTGCCCATTCTTTGGCAGCTGTCACAACTCTTCACATACTTCTTGGCATCCTTGAAAATGGATGGCCAGTAGTATCCAAGAGTAAGAACTTTGAATGATGTCCGCTTAGCTGCAAAATTCCCACCACACGGTTCATCATGGCAAGATTTTAAAATATCAATTACCTCATCATTTCTTACACATCTTCTAATGATCATATCATAACCAGTGTAAAATAAATCGCCATTGAGCCATGAATATCTAGCACTTTGTTTGACTAGTCTCTTCTTTTCCTTTGCAGTAAAGTGTGGAGGTGTCCTTCATGTAGACAAATAATTGGCCAAATCAGCATACCAAGGATTTACTATGGAAATTGCAAATAAATTTCATCTGGAAAAGAATCTTCAACCGGAACAACCTCACCTGGATTTTGCAGTCTAGAAAGAAAATCTGCCACCTGATTCTCTTTACCTGGTCTATCTAACACTGTGATGTTAAATTCCTGTAACAATAATAACCATTTGGTAACTCTGCCACTAGTTATTGGTTTATTCATTAAATGTCTAATGGCAGAATGATCAGTATGTACAAAGACTTCATAACCAGTTATGTAATGTCGGAATTTATTCATAGCATATATGATAGCAAGTGTTTCCTTTTCTGTGACTGTGTAGTTTGACTCTGCAGGTGTTAGATTTTTGCTAATGAAATAAATGGCATAATTACAAGATTCCTCTTTTTGGCCTAATGATGCACCCATTGCAGTGTCAGATGCATCTGTAAAGATATGAAATGGTAGGCTCCAATTAGGTCCTCTCAAGACTGGTGCCGTTAATAACTTCTTTTTGAGTAGTTTGAATGCTTGTTGGCAGTTCTCATTCTAGTTGAAAAGTACATCTTTTGTTAGAAGTTTAAACAAAGGTAAAGCTATTTTACTAAAATGTTCAATAAACCTTCTGTAATAGCTTGCATACCCAAGGAAACTTCTTACCTCTCTTTGACTTTGTGGAATTGGCAAATCAACAATGATCTGGATCTTTGCTGGGTCAACTTTGATGCCTTGAAAAGAAATATAGTGGCCTAACACTATCCCTTCGTTTAACATCATAAAGAACTTTTCATTGTTGAGGGACAGATTAGCTTCAATACATCTTTTCAAAACTCTCTCAAGGTTCTCTAATGCATGTTCAAATGAATTTCCGTATACTGAAAAATCATCCATGTAAACTTCAACACAATCATGAACTAAATCAGCGAAAATAGCTAATACAGCTCTCTGAAATGTAGCTAGAGCATTGCAAAGTCCAAACGGGAAAACATTGTAAGCATAAGTGCCCCAAGGACAGGTGAATGTGGTTTTGTCCTGGTCTTCTGAGGCTATCCTGATCTGGTTGTAGCCACTGAAACCATCAAGAAAAGAAAATGATGATTTCCCAGCTAGGGTGTCTAACACTTGGTCAATAAATGGTAGTGGAAAATAATCTTTGAGCGTGGCTTTGTTCAGTTGTCTGTAATCAACACAAATGCGCCACTTACCATTTTTCTTGGGCACTATAACCAATGGAGATACCCACTGACTGTCAGAAATAGGATATATAAAATTAACTCTCAATAGTTTTTGCAACTCTTCTCTGATAATATCTTGGAGCATGGGGTTCATCCTTCTCTATGGTTGCCTCACTGGTTTGATAGTACTATCCGTGTAAATATGGTGAGTGCATGTGTTAGGGTGAATCCCATGCATATCGGTGTAATCCCAAGCAAAGGCTTTATGCTATTTTCTCAAGAGTCGGATCAATTTCTCTTGCTGAGATGAGTCTAAATGATTACCTATGTTCAGAGTTTTCCCTGGACTAATCTCTATGATCTGACTCTGTGTGTTGGTGATGGATTGAACTGGAAAGATGTCGTGAAATTTGGTTTGCAAAGATTGAATGGTGCATGTTTCCTGAAAATTTTGGGCTAAAAGTACATTTGCAGCATGATATTGGTCGTGTCTCAAATTTTCGGAAATATCAAGTTGAGAAAGGAATAATTCTACCAAATCATTATTGTTTTGTTCTTGGAAATCATAGATTTGGTCAATGCTAAAAACATATTGTACTTCTTCTTTATCATTGAATTTATCATCAAGCCACAAATTGTGTGTTACTGCTAGTGATTCTGCCGATGGGTAGAGGGTGAGTTGTTTTCTTTTGGTCCCTCTCGAAATGATCATGTTGCCAGAGCGACATCCTATGAATGCATTAGCAGTCACTAACCATGGTCTACCAAGAATGATAGGGTGCCCTCCTAAATTGGATTTGGGTTGAATAACTAAGAAGTCCACCGGATACTCCCAAGAGTCCAGTGAGACAATTATGTCTTCCAAAATCCCTTCAGGAATCACTTTAGACCTATCAGCTAGTTCTAGAACAATCGGTGTATGTTGCAAATTTGTAAGCTGGAGTGTTCTCATGGTTTCAAGAGTCATGACATTGATTGCGGCCCCAAGATCAATCAAGGTGTTTGGAATTGGTATGTTGTTAATGATAGTGGTCACTTTGGGAATGCCAGGATCAACATACTTTTATATGGAGATGGTATTGGTCATAAGGCCTGCTAAATGTCCTATAACATGAATGGTTTGAGGATCAATCCTTTTTCTAGCAGGCTTCTTGAGGCACATGTCTTTGATGGCTTTAGTGTATATGGGAATGTCTTTTATGGCTTGCAGCAGTGGAATTTTTATGTAGACATTCTTGAGTTCATCTAAGACATCAAACTGTGGTACAGACAGTGGAGGTTTGAATTGGACCAATTGGTCTGGAAAAGGTGGATGCAATGGTTGCATTTGCTTATCTTTGGTATCATCATTTGGTTTTCTTTGATTTGTCATTTCATTTTCATTTTCTGTGTTTTCTTCTCGCTTATATGTTATTGGAGAATCTTTTTGGAGTACCTTACCAGACCTCAAGTTGTGTGGGGTATGAGGTTCCCTCTTCTACATTGTAGGCTGGCCTCTCTGCTCTATTATTCGGATTTGGGACAGTTTGAGAAGGAATTTGAGTGGGTCTAGAAGGTTGTGAGTTAGCTGGAAATTGTAGTTGTGGTGGATTTATTGGTGGAGGAGCAGGCAGTGATTGTTGAGTAGGTTGAGGCGGATAAACAACTTGCTGAGGATACTGCTGATATGGTTGAGAATGTGATGAATATGGCGGATGGTATTGTTGATATGGTTGTGAATATGGTGGTTATGATTGAGGATATGTATGATAAGATTGAGAGTACTGTTGAGATGGCCTCCATTGTTGTTGTGGGTGGTTTTGGTGTTGCCATGGCATGGGTACATTCCATGAATTTTGTGCATACATTTGATCATTTACAGGAAATTGCAAATTTTGATTTGGGAACATACCTTGAGGTGTTGGCCTTGGCTGCCATGGTCTCTTTGTGCCCATGTAATACACGTTTTCCATCTCTGCATTGGCTGCCATATTACAGTTCTGCAAAACCTTAACTTTAGGACAGTTAAATATATCATGATGTTCAGTACAGAAAGCACAAACTTGGATGTTTTCTAGTGGGCAATCTTTTAATGCATGTTTCTTCCGGCACTTTGGGCAGAAAATAGCCATTTTCTGATCTTCAACTTCTTGTTTCTTTTTAGCTTTTAGAGTGTCAATTTGGTTCCCTATCGGGCTTAACAGATCTGTTTTAAACTCTTCTAACAGATTCCCTATCTCAGCCCTTGTGACACTTGCTGAAGTAGACTTTGTGACTTTGGATGACAGGGTTATTTTTCCCATTTTAGCTTTACTCCTTCAATACTTTTCGCATAAGTCAGCGATTTCTTCAAAGGGTAAAACAGAAATGTCACCTTTACCCATCAGGTTAAGGTCATCCATGTATTCCTCTCGGATTCCTTTCAAGAATATTGTGCGGACCAGATCAAGAGGCATAGTTCGGTGTTTGGATTTTGTAAGTTGTAGACAAATCGTTCTAAGTATTCCTCTAAGGTTTCATCCTCTTGTTGGCTCATTCTAAAGATGTCATCTTTAGAGTCTTTTGATCTACAGTAGGGTTGATATTTCCTTAGAAATACTCTTCTCATGCCATCCCAATCAGTTATAGCATGCTCACCAAGCCTCATGAACCATCTTAAGGTTAATGCCTTTAATGTCGTTGGAAAAAGTCTAAGCCTATGTGCATCATCAGTATAGCCATATGTTCGACATACAATGTCGAACTCGAACAAGAATGAGTCCGGATCTTCTGAAGCCATACCATAAAAGTTAGGTAGCACTGATGGAGGTATGTTCTTCATTT
>APFE031677095.1:344248-370282 GCA_000404065.3 Pinus taeda | reverse complement strand
TGCATTTCTCGATGTTTTCTTCAGAAATAGCTATGAGCATGTATACTTAAATGATCTTGTTTACACTGTTTCTTTCGCATATGAATGCATGTTTAGGAATTCTTAATTGCTCCTAGATCCCATTCATCCATTTCTCCTCTTTTTCAGCATGATGAAATGATTCTCCTTTGCCTTTCATCCCTGATTCTCATTTCGTACTTTCAGCAGATTGATAATTGTATCCTGTGTGGCTATCCCGCTCCGTATCCCCTTGTGACCAAGAAAACACAAGCAAGCCTCAATCCATGACTCCATGCCCAATGGTGTGAAACTTATCACACCTTACCTTGCCTCTTTGTTCGAGAATCCTACCTTCCATCCAATCACAAACAACACTCCCTTGAAGCGAGAAAGCTAGCCTAAAATCATCAACAAAAGTTGAATCATAAAGAGAGAGCCCTCTCTGATTGCAGGTGGGCTAGAACCTGCAATCCAAAGATTGGTTTGTGGTTACCTCGGCCGTATCCCTATAAGGAGCCTAGGGACAACCTGAGTGATAACAATAGGCATACCATTCAAATCAAATTCACAAGCTCTTAACCAATGATGAACTTACTTCTTTGTACCTGTAGCGAACTGCACTAACCAAGATTCTGCATGCAATTTCTTACTCGAACCACACTTATCCACCAAGTCAGGACTAACATATCTATAATTAGATCCAAGGTCAGTCAAAATAGAAATAACTTGATCACAAATCTTACCATCCAGCTCAATGAAAGATGCCTAATGGTTTACCTGCTTGTTATCCAATGTTGCATAGATACGAGGAATGATTTAACCAACATCCCCAATTGTCTTTGCATCCCATGCACTATATATTTGAGGACTACCACCCTAATTCTATGGACAATCTATCTTGCAATGATCTTTTCCACAAGTCCAACACTCTATAGGCTTCCAACCCACATCCTTATTTTGCTCCTCAGATCGAAATCCCTATCCCATTTTTGACGCATTGAACTTCTTATGTGGTGCAACATTCTCTTTATTACCCATACCCTGAGGTCAATCCTATCTTTGAATGCAATCGTTAATCGACTAATGAACCTATGTATCTTTGCCTTTTCCTATGTGAGGTAAGGCACATACCTCAGTAACTCCAAGAACCTACTAGTGTACTCATCATTTGTCATATATCCCATCTTTAGCTCAGAGAATTATTTTCCCCTGTCATCAGAGTATCTCTCTAAAAAATACTTCTTGAATAATTACTTAAACTCACTAAAATTCAAGTATTCCTCATGAATACACCTAACATTCTTCATATCTTCCCACCAAATGTTTGTTTTACCTTTGAGACTGAATGTATCTACTTTTGATTTCATGTTCTCTGAATAGTCGTGCAACCTAAATAACTTCATCATGCCAAGCAACCATGCCTTTGAATCCTGTGGTTTCTTCATCTCTCCATCAAAAGTAGGTGGCTTTGATCTCTTAAACTCATCTGGAAAGTATCCCCTATTACTCCTCATGTACGGATGAGAACGATGAAGATCATAGTGCATATTTGAATCAGAACTAGAATAATACCCATGTATATCCATCCTCCTATTTGGAGTTTCCTACAATCTACCATCTCTAACCATGACATATCTATCTGACTTGTGACCACCATGTGACCTACTACGATATGCCCCATTAGTTATGTCTACCTGCTCATAGCTGATCCGACGTGGTCCCTGACATTGTAAATCTGACAAACTTTGAAGTATCACTGCATTTAGCTCTGATTGTTTCTTTTGTGCCTACATGATTCTGTCATTATCTACCTTACAACTCCTTATTTCTTCCTTTGAGCTTCTCAATTTATCTGTCAAATCATAAGAGTTCCCAACACCATACTATTCATTTGATTCATAGGGAGATTATTTGTAGTCTACCATCTTGCTAGCCATTTGATATTTCTTCTTGCAAGGTATATCATGTCAGCTAATCCAAATCACAATAAACCAACATACCTTATTATAGATTGGGGAGGATACCTTGTCTGCAAGATCAACAAATCAGAGTGATACATGTATAACATAATCATGACAACATATAGAAACATAACACATAAGAATATAACCAAGCAACGATCATTCTAGCTAGGGTCCAATCATCAATGCATGACCTTATCAATAACTCATACCACAACCTCATGCATGAAAACAACAACTACATCACTATACACTTGACCATAGGCAAACATTAAAATGCATAAGAAATGCATGACCAACCATACATATGCATAAACACATGTAATCAAGCATGAATGAACGATACTTGAAACCAAACCTATAAGAATGATACATGCAACCAAGCATACAAGATTATAACCAAACATACAAGAATGTAACCAAGCATACAAAAATTATACATGTAAGAGACATATAATGACATGTAATCAATCATACACTCATGATGATGCACTCCACAATAACAACATCAACTTCCACATTATGACATCATTACAACTATGATCAACATCATGGAAATGCAAAAAGAACATGGAATGCAAACGTAAGAGACACACATGAAACTTACATGCATGCATGACCAACACACATCCCATCTAATTCAAGGGATGAACCATGCTTTAATACCACTCTGTAACACCCTCCTCCAACATCTACCGAAGCAACCAACCATCCTATGTAAACATGCGACGAGAGGCCACTATGATATGATTTGACCTCCTAACTCACGTTAAGGAAGTGGAATCGATGGAAACACACCATACAGACATTCAACATTAGCATTAGGACCCTCAGGAACCAATCCAACCTTTCCACCAACCAGCCCCTAGATCCCACTAATATTTTGGACCACTTGACCTCTAGACGCTCTCATGATATGGGCATGCTAGCATCCAGGGACCTTTGTACGCTCTCACAGGCTTGCAAGCTAGTGTCCAGGGACTATTTTGAATAGTGTTGTGCTAATGTCCCTGAGATTTGAGCCACTTTTTTAGGCCCATAGCCTAGGTCACTACCCAGAATTGAATGACAACTTCAGAATAGTAAAGTAACAAGGAAATAACAGTATAAATGCAATCACTTGAATAATACATTTACTAGACCCCTACTAGTCATGACAAGAATTTCATCAAACGTATCACGAATGTGTAATCTATAGGCATAAATAATAAATTTGAGCATATGGGTCTCATAGTTAGCTGAGAATCACTAAGAAACATGATGCCCCAACACATAAATTATCATTTCATCTATTAGGTCATTGATACATTTTTCATTCATTTACTAGTAAAAACATGATGAGAGCCATACATAGCTACTGTCATAAAACACAAATATAACCAACATAATAGCAACAAAAATACCAATGAATCACATCCATATGATCCACATATAAACTTGTATACTACTCATAGAAATAAAAGGAGAAATAACCTCATATTGATAATTCAAAATCCAAACTTGGGATGGGACTTCCACGTTCCACCTGACTGTAGAATGGTTGAGCCAAATCTCTCTTCAGTCATTCACCCCCGTGCCATTTTCCAAGCATGAATGTGGGATCTCATAGAACTCATCAATCCAAAAAATCATCAAGGGCTTTTAGAAGCCATCCACCTCAACCCATCAACGGTGATTCCACCTCATGCCCAGACATCACCATCATCAGATTGTCTCCATCCAAGCCTTCCAGGGCTTCCAAAGCGTTTGTTCCAACCGAGACTTATAGGACTTGTAACTCAACCCACAACTACCACCTAGATTCTAGAGATTTTTTCTAGCAAAGGCTTCCAGGACTAGTAACTCAACCCACAAAGGGATTCTAGAGTGTTTGTCCAACCAAGGCTTCAGGACTAGTAACTCAACCCAAGTTGTTACAGAGCTTCGAGAGCATTTTTCCAACTAGGTCTTCCAACAACTAATAACTCAACCCAAGCTAAGGAAACATGATAACCAACCAAAACAAAGCAATGAAGTAAACCCACAATCTCCATGGCTATCCAGGAAATGGATAGGCTAGGAAATCCACTGTCAATCTAGGTAATCCTCCATGCTAGTGACAGATCATGACCAAAATCCACATGCATATTCCATGCATGAAAAAAATAGTGAGGCAAACATACATGACACTTGGTACCTGCAAGAAAATATCATTGTAGTTGTTGATCCCGATGTCTTCTTGCACTTTCCTACTCTTCCCTTGCCTTCTTGCTCCAAAAATCCAAGTATGCCACTGTTATAGACATATTTGGGCACTTCAACCCCAATCTTATATGTCGATAAAATAGGGCTTTTTCAACCCCTAAAAGTGTTGTTTCATACCCTAAAAGATCATGGTCATCTGATTGCATCATTCCCCAAAAGTTCCACCTGAAAAACCATCCAGAATTGGCCTAAACTAGACCATATTGACTTCTCCACTGTTAGGGTGCGATGCATACTGACTTCTACACTAGATAGGTGTGATGTATACTGATAAGGCCTTCTGTAGGGTGCGATGAGTGAGGATGGAAAAATGTCTGAGTCAATTTGCTAAGTGGATGCTCAAGGAATCTTTTAGAAACTTCTCCTATGACACTTGCCTCTTTGAATTTTCCCAGGGATGAGTAAGAGATCCAAGAAATCTCCAAGTGGGACCAAATAAAACAAGTGGAATGACACTAATCAAAACCCCAGAGATGAATCAAACCCTTACACACATCTATAAATGGATCCCTCATCTAAGAGATCCAGAGGCTGGAATGTTGTGAATTGCAAGGAAGTGTTAATAGTCTGTGTTTGAGATAAGAGCACTATATTGTTGGTGTGATTTTCTATTTCATGAGATGAAGAGGGCTTGATGCTGAGAGGATGATGCTAGATTAGACAACTGGGTTGTAATCCTATCTTCTATTTAATAAAGTTCTTCAAGTTTTCTTCCATAAAATTGTGCACTTGTGAATGTTATTATTTGTGAATGCCAATGTATGTTCATTATACATCTGATTCTGTAGTGTTTATGTTACAATAGATCAAGATGCTTTGATAGTTCTTTGCTACTGTGTTTCTACAAATACTCTTCAAGAGGGATAAGTATGGAGAGGAGTTGCAAGCTCTATCAAGGGAGAGAAAAATCGAGCAAAGGATCAATCGAAAGTTCCAGGTTGGTCCTCTCATCCTTCTCTTATCTATTGTGCATAGAAGAAATCATTGAATTACTTTGAACTGTTTTTTCTAGGGTAGCTACCAAAACTAGAGGGCTAGTCAATTGAAAAGACACTAGTTTTCCTGGAAACAAAATGGTGACTCCACTAGGGACAAAATAGATGCTTGCTAGTTGTTGTTGTTTATTTTATAAACTATAGACAGAGCCTGAAGTCAACTAGGTAGCCTTCGAACTGCTCTTGCTCTACAATTGCATAGTAGATAAATGCTACTTCAATCAATCTCTGGTTTAGATTATAAATTGAACATTTGACTTACAAGCATTGTAGATCCCCTTTTGGTAGCTCAGTAACCTCTGAAGATCATTCCTCTATACTTTTCTCTTTATTGTCCATCATAGCTCAGCTTAACTCACTGAAATCAACTGCAAATTTTAGCCAAACCCCACTTCAATTGCGCTCACTGGCCCATCGCACTATTTGTCACTGTCAACCAATATGCATCACACCTCCCGAGTCTATAAAGTGCGATGCATCCCTGCTTCTGTGAAGCCCAGGTGGGATAACTGACTGAACCAATTTCCATTCTAAAAATTTGGGGGTTTTGTCCTTGTTCTAAATTTTGTTTAGTTGTTTTGCTACTTATGAATAGTACCTCATTACTGAAGCTTGCTTGCATCACATAGATCAGCCTGCATTGATTAGGATTAGTAAATTTTTTTATGTATTTTTCCATCATTTACAATCCTTTATCGAAACTTTTCTTAAATCGAACTTCGGTTTGGTACAAAAAAGTGTCGTAACTATTGTTTTTTGTCAAAAGAGAAGTGTTCTGGACTCTTCCTTCCTTGGATAGTCGATTGAAATTTTTGTCATGTATTTGATTTGATTTGTTGATATTCGAAGTGTCGAAATCATTTTCTATTTGAAATTCAAAAGTGTCGTTTAGTCTTCCTTTCTATTTTGAAAAAGAAAATGTCTAAAATGTCATTTTGAAAGAAATATTGCAGATCTTTGCTACATTTGTTTTTCCTTTTTGGCATTTTTCACATTAAGGGGAACAAAAAACAAATACATGAATTTGCATTTTCATTTAGTTTGTGTGCAGAAAATGATTTAGGAAAGTGCATTAGTGTGTGCTATTTGCTCTTTGTTTGAAAGAATCGTAATTTTCTTTCCCTACTAGCTATTATTTTCATTACTCAAAATAAACAACGATTGTTTATCATTGTAGATTGCATTTTTAGGAATTTCAAATCTACATCATGTGGTGAACCCTTGAAAGGAAAACTTTAAACAAGATCAACTCTAAAATAAATCTCAATGAACCTAACAATACTTCGTAACCTAACGCAACACATCGAGAGGTCTAGGCTAGAGACGTGTTTTGGCGTCATAAAAACTAGTAACTATCATTTTCATCGAAGGTTGGGTGATTCCTCTTCCTTGATATGAAAAGTGCTAGCATGGACTTGTGCTCCCCGTACCGTCGTGTATATATTGGGAGACCACAATAGGCTTATATCCTTTATCCATAGGAAGCTGTATCTGCTGCACTATCGATCACAATGCACTAAACATAGCATTCGAGAAGATTGATTGCCGTACATAAGTCCTTGGTAATTTCTCGTTAATTTATCACCAAGGTGTATATTGCAATTTTGCGATTGGTTTGGTAATCCCTCTGTCTAAATTTTCCAAAGTAGTCACTTTCGTTCCTTTTCGACTCTCTAAAAGAAAAGGTCCATCTAAGCACTTGTCACTTCAGGCTCATTAAAAATCGAAGGGGGTAGAGTCATATTTAGCTTTTTATTGACTCTTAAAAACTAAAAAAGAAAAGTTGTGTCAGAGCGTCAATAAAATTAATTGAATTCGAAATAACATCATTTTCCCCTTAATTTTTAATTGATCAAGTAATCCGCAATCGTGGAGGAAAGTCAATCAAAACCTCGTCATTCGTGGAGACTAGCGAGTCAACTGTCTTTGACTTTGGAAACAAAGTCATTCCGAGCAAAACAGTCTCATTTAACTGAGTCCAATTCATCTGGTTTATTTGAAACTTTTGTTTCAACATCATGAGAGACTATAGTTACTCTAATCATTTTTTGTACATCTGCCTTTGGAGAAGAAGTTCTGCAGCTACAAGAGGACATTAGAAATGATCCTAGTGTAACGGTAGACACTTCTATACCTGAAACAACTCCATCTAGAGTTGATCAAGAGACTGAAGTTCACTTACCTGAACATCTGGAAGTTGAGTTCCAGAATTCAGAAGATGTCATCCCTCCAGTATCTATCACTACAGAAGCTATACCTTCTTCGGCTCCAAAAATCTTTTACAGACCTGACGGTCTACCTCTTCCACCTGGTCTGATTGCTATAGAGGAGATAGTAAAGGATCCTCCATCCAGTAGCCCATTAAATTTTGGAACTGGGATTCATTTGTATCCTTCTACTCCTAAGTTTGGTTCTTTTAATTATCCTTCATCGCAAGTTCCTGTCGAATTGCTACGTAATCTTTTGGATAGACTAAACATGTCTGAGCAACAACCAGCATCTAGGACTGTGTCATCTGATACAACCACGACAAAACTTCCTGCTGCCATTCCTACAATGTTTTTTGTATACCACCTGCTCCAGCTAGTTATCAAACACTAATGGGAGTCCACTTAGAGGTTGCTTCGGCAACATGGTCTACTCCTATTTATTCATCTGGAGTCCCATCTGGTATTTCTTATGTTGAAACTCAACAAATTGATCCTACATGCCAGTATCAATTTGGGTAGACCAGTCTTCAAAGACCGATATACCTTTTGAACATTGGACTGCCACCATATGGAGGGAAATATGATTTTTCGTTATTCCCTCCTGGGGAACAACCATATGAGAGTTTACAATAAAATTTAGGTCAAACTAGAATTACGTCCAGTGGTTGGGTACCAATACTACAATAGCAACCAAGGGTTGTATATTCAATGCAACCGATCCAACCTGTGTCGAATATTCCCACTACACCTACTATTGTGACTGTGTCGCAAGTACAAGCACCACCTATTGTGTGTCAACCTCAAGTCTCTCAAGTTGTAATGCAACAACCTCTTGTCTCTACGGCTCAATCAGAACCTCAGGTTAGTGTTTCCTTACCTGGAGCAACTCAGGTTCAAACAGGTATCATCACCCCGCATCTTGGTCAATATCTAACCTACCAAAGACTTGAGCAACAAGGCTTTGTAGGTCACGGGCAGCCACATTTTCAAAACGGTTATCAACAACCACACTATACTGGTTATGTCCAACAGCCTTATCAAAGTTACCTGCATCAGATACATTATGCTGGTATGCAAAGACCTACTGCTCAGCAATTGCCTTTCGTAGCAACTCTAAAATTACCAGATTTGAACTGGCCGACGAATGATCCAATTGCATACGCTCCTTGGTGGCCAGCAATTCCTCATAAACTTCCCTCTAATATTCCTAAATTCAATGGAAATCCAGGTGAAGATCCATCGAATCACGTAATGAATTTTCGTTTGCGGTGCTCATCTAACACCCTGAATGATGATTCGATTAGGCTTCGCCTTTTTTAGGGAACACTAACTGGTCCAGCAGTGAAATGGTATATTGAATTTCCTAGAGCTTCGTTTGACAATTTCAGCACCCTTGCCACTACTTTTCTAACCCACTTTTAGTTACCCATTAGGTACGAAAGGTGAACAAAACTCCCTGCCAACTTTAAACAAACCACGACCACTCACATATCTCATCATACTCATGAGTGGCGACGTCATTGTCTAATGGTAAAGACATATATTCCCGATCAGCTTTTAGCTGAGTGGTTTATTAAGTCCTTATTGTCATCTATCACTGAGGATGTGGCGAAAGGAGGAGTTGTCACGAAAGAGAAAGTCATTGCTCGTGCCCAATATTTAGACTTGATCTATACTCAATTTGGCACACTCTACGACAAAATTCCCGATGCTCCTAGGCCAAAATTTTCCGTTCAACCCCCTCCTAAATCGAATAGGGATTCTCATGCCAGTGACGGCGTAATTGGTACCTCAAGCACACAAACCACAAAGGCTTCATCTGGTAAAGCTCTTGCAGTTTCTAGTCAAAATTCAAATGACAAACCTCTTGCCTCGAAGATTAATACCATGTCATCTGACAAGGGCAAGAATCCAAAGAAACCAGGGGGAAAGAAGAAAAGGAAAAATACTAAGAAGAAAGAAGAGGATTCAACTCTTGAGAAATTTTTTGAAAACCCTACTGGGCCAAAGAAAGCTCCTCGTTTTCCAAGTTACATATGTAACGAGGAGCATTGGATGAGAGGTTGTCCACATCGAGCTGAGGTTGCAAAATTTTTGAAGACTTCAAGTACCTCAACGGTGTTGACTGATCCATTTCCGAACCCAGAAATTAATCTAGTTGCTATCGATCATGCTCCCACATCCCAAGTGTTTATGCTATCCATCTCAAAATAACAAAATGATGCCTTGATATCGACAAGAAATAAAGATTATGGGAATCCATCATCATCAAGCAACCAAGCTACAGATCAACCTAGTGGTTCGACAACAACTTCGCCAAAAGTTGTTCCACCCATTATTCCTGAATTAACTATAAAGTCGCCAAAGGGAGTAGTACATAAATCGACATTTAAACGTCGTGCTTGAGTAGCACAGAATTATAACATAGTGGAGGATCTAGCTCAATCACCATCCTCTATGTCGACACTTGAAGTATTGTAGAATTTCCCCTCCAAAAAGTAGGCTTTCTTATCAGAAATAGGTTGGATTGATCCAGAGGATTCCAATCTTGTGGCCTTTAACCATAAAGGATATACACCTCAGTTACTAGCCCAACTCGCTTTCCTTATATAGGTAAAAGCCCTCAATAAAACTGTTCATCGAACAATAATTGACGAGGGGGCATCTACCTATATAATGTCAATGAGTTGCTAGAAAAATCTTGGTTCACCACCCTTGTCGCGATCATCAATGACATTAAAAGCGTTCAAAGGAAGAACATACACTCCGTATGGGATTTTAAGTATCTTGCAAGTTGAACTAGGGGGCAAGATAGTAGATAGAGATTGAAGTCGAGGTCGGAAACTTTGATTACAATATCCTACTAGGAAGGCCCTGGATCTATGCTATGGTGGCCGTTGTGTCAACGTATTTTAGAAAGATTACATTTCCCTTCCAAGGCGAAATCACAATCGTTGACCAACTAACCTTTTTTCCCAATAGTTCACAAGCTACTGGAAACATTCTATTGATCCATGGAAGTTCTCAATCGCTTCAAAATGTCAGAGTAGGTCTCCTAAAAGACCCTTTCTTAATGGGTAGTTTTTCCCTCCTGCCTCCAACTCGATTTTCAGAGGTGGCCACAATGGAAACCTGTCATATGATCTCTTCTACATCATCTAAGATTAAGAAGAACTCCAATCTTTTTGATAGTGTGTATCATCGTGAGATGTTGCCCCCAAGCCCCATAGAATATTTGTAGCAATCAATTTTTTGGGCCTAGGAGGCAAACTCAAATCAGTACTCCACGAGTGTTTGGATAGATAGGTCTCTAGAATATGGTACCTCTTTCGATCCTTGGTCTTGTATACATTCTACAAACGAAGGAATCATCCAATCAATGATGATAGGAGAGACGTTGTGGGAAGATTACCACCATCATTCCCACCTTCAAGATAACATTGAAGATTGTTCAAGCAACCTTAATCATCCTTCATTTTTGATTTTTTATCAAATACTGTAAATACAGTGGATTCCAAGTGAAATTTGTCCAACATTGAAGAAACTATCGCCATTAATATCTCGACCAAACCTACTGTTGTAGATAATATTCACATTGGAAAATCATGTTCTCTATCAGAACTGGAAATTTACTACGCTCTCTTTCGCGAATTCAGAGATGTCTTTGCGTGGTCGTATGAAGAAATTCCAAGAATTGACTCAAGAATCATTGAACATGAAATAAATATGTATCCAGATGTCAAACCAGTATGACAATGGCTTCGACCTGTCCATTCGAAGAAATCCACTGCCATTAAAGTAGAAGTTGAAAAATTTTTACATGTTGGTTTCATTTACCCTGTTCCTCTCACTGATTGGGTATCAAATATTGTTCTTGTAATGAAAAAAAAAGGAACGATTAGAGTATGCGTCGATTATAGTGATGTAAATCAAGCGTGTCCAAAGGAAAACTATCCTACACCCTTCATCAACCAGATAATTGATGAATGTGTTGGATGCGAAATCTTTTCATTCATGGATGGATTTTCTGGATACAATCAAATCAATATATGCCCATAGGACTAGTCGAAGACTACATTTATATGTCCGTGGGGCACATTCGCATATTGTAAATTACCTTTTGGTTTGAAGAACGCGACGGAAACTTTTTAGAGGGCAACGAATTATGCCTTCCATGACATCAAGCACATCGTTCAACCATATCTCGATGATCTATTGGCTCATTCACGAAAGTGAACTAATCATCCACAACATTTGAGATCCATATTCCTATGTTGCCAACACTACAAGATACGACTCAATCCACACAAGTGTGTGTTTTGTGTTGGTTCTGGTTGATTACTTGGTTTCGTAGTTTCTAAGGATGAAATTTGACTCGACCCATTTAAGGTTAAAGCAGTCCTTGACATGCCTCCACCTTCAAATCTACTTCAGATTCAGAGACTCCAAGGGAAAGCTAAGTCTCTGAGGAGGTTCATTCCACATTATGTTGAACTTGCTAAATGTTATACACATCTTTTGAAAAAAGGAGTACCCTTCCACTGGGATCAGGTTGCACAAGCTTCCTTTGATGCTTCAAAAGATTCCCTAATAAAAGCATCATTAATCTATGCTCCTGACTATCAAAAAGACTTTAACCTGTATCTCGCCATTGCAGATACAACCATCGCCATGGTTTTAGTATAAGAAGTTAATGGAACAGAACATCCAGTATATTATTTACGTCACAACCTTAATGATACAGAAAGAAAGTACTCTTATGTTGAAAAGTTGGCTTTAGTAGTCATTCAAGCAGTACAGAGATTTCGACACTATGTTCTCTTTCGCAAGACTACCATTGTGTCAGACTGCAACCCTATGACCTACATTCTGTCGTGTCAATTACTAGGGGGCAAATATTCCAATGGATAGCCATTTTGCAAGAGTTTGATCTAGAATTCACCAAATCCAAATCAAAGAAATCTTGTATTTGCGGAGTTACTATGTGACCTTCCATCATCATCCAATGATTTGACATCCAAAGCATCAATCGTGGATGAGACTCTGTTTCTGATATCATCAAGCGATCCATGGTATGGGGATACACTAGTCTATCTCCAAACCCAAACTTTTAGGCTTAGCACCTCTCGCTTCGAACAGCGTCATACTCGATACCAAGCCAATGATTACCTGATCGTTGGTGATACACTTTACCATCGTGGTGTCGATATAGTTCTACGAAGGTGCCTCACGCATGAGGAGGCCATAAAATTTTTGAATGATTGTCATTCAAGTGCTTGTGGGAGGCATCTATCTGGTTACACTACTGCACAAAATATCTTGCAAGCTAGTTACTTCTAGCCCACTATATTCAAATATTGCGTAATTGCAGTTAGAAGTTGCCATGCTTGTCAAATATTTGATCACAAAATCATATTTCCACCTACACCACTACATCCAGTAGTTGTTGTTGGGCCATTTTCTAAATGGGCCATTGATTTCATGACATGTAACCCCACCTCGGCCGGGGGGCATGGGTGTATTATAGCCGTTATCGACTATTTTACAAAATGGGCCAGGGCAATGCCTACATTAAACAACAGCGGTGAAACGGATGCTCTTTTCCTTTTTAACCATGTAGTCTCTAGATTTCATGTACCACATGCTATAGTCATAGATCATGGGTCGCATTTTCGCAATCACATGATGACCGAATTGACTGCCAAATTAGGACTGTCCCACGATAGTTATACTCCATATTATCCGCAGGCTAAAGGACGGGTTGAAGCAATCAAAAAAGTCCTTAAGCGCATGCTGCGAAGAATGATTGGAGTCCACAAACGGAATTTGCATTTAATCCTATAATCAGCTTTGTGGGCATATAGGACTTCAGTGAGAAATGTGACCGGATTCATGCCCTTTCAATTGGTGTATGGTCTAGAGCTATCTTACCAATTCAATGCGAAATCTCATCCCTCAAGCTTGTAATTGATTTGCTTCCTAAAACTTTGGAAGAAGAGGCTCGTTTCTTGGAACTAATCCACTTGGATGAAACCCGTCGTAACTTCACACTCGCTAACGAAGCACATAAGAAACGTGTCAAGGCATAATATGACAAAAATGTCAAGCCTCAGGTATTCTCAGAAGGTGACCTGGTCTTGCTTTACGATCAGGACTTGAACAAATTAGGAGTAGGTAAAGTCAAACCATTATGGTTGGGCCCCTACATTGTTAAACGAGTATTGACAAAAGGAGCCTACGAGCTGGTCGATTATGATGGGATCTCACTGTCGCAACCCCGAAACGGGTTGTATCTTAAACGTTACTATGCTTGATTAAGTATAGTGAGCTTTATATATATGCTTTTATTCCATTTTTATTTTTCTAGAGTGGTCATTTTGGTTAATCCACTTCGCATTTGTTGCAGATGTCAGAATTTTTGGAACCATTTGTTGGGTATGCCGACGGAGCTAGTCGTAGTACGCAGAACCTAGCTTCTGCAGCCTAGGCCATTTTTGCTCCGAGTGGTGAGTTAGTGAGTTTCAAGGGGATATGTATTGGTCGATCGATGAACAACATCGCTGAGTATAGTGTGTTGATTTAACTTCTCTCTGATGCCATTCCACGTGGCATACGCCGATTTGTTGTCAAGCTAGATTTACAACTCGTCATTCTACAACTTGATGGCATTTATTCCATTCGAACCCAGCTATTTATCGCATGTTCCTAAGAGTCAAGATTTTGGAAAGACATTTTGATTCCATTTAATATCAACACATTTCTAGAAAATTAAACACATTAACTGATTCATTAGCAAATTATGTGTTAGATAGACATTTACAGCATTTATAAAGAAAGCATTTTTGCATAACTTAACCAAAATAAAACTCTGAAAATAAAAAATACATAGTTGTTTATAGTTTTTACAAAATGTTTTCTGTCCAAGACAAAATCAGTCATCTAACCAAGAAACTCAAAATCCATGCATAAAAAGAGCATCCTAGACTAATGATGCTGGTGATAACATGTCACCGCCTGTGCAATCATGTGCAAGAGCCTAGTCCATCGACTCGGCATTCCAGTAGTATGGCGATGTAACCTCAAAGGTAACTCATTGATCTTGACATCTTCAATACTGAGAGTGAGGCCCTTGATATGATACTACAGCACTGCCAGGGTCTCCGATATGTCCAGATCCTGAAGGATGGCCCTCCCTATAGGCTCTCCTACTGGAGCGTCATTGCCCGCCTGTGGGCATGCCACTAGTCGCACTGGTCCGATATTTTCACACACATATAAGTTTGATTAGCCTTGGTAACATTAAAAATCATAAAAACATTATAAAACTAATAAAAAAAGATGTGGTCGAATCATTTTACCTATGGCACTCCACTGCTCGCCAACCGGTAATACCAAAGCCGGGTCACCTCAGAAGTCCAACTCGACGTATGGATACTCCACAAATACCATCTCCTGATGGTGGAACCACTCAAGAAAGGCATCAAAGAAGGAAATCTGTGACTGACCAGCATGTTTGGCCATAAGATTGACCCACCTCTACATCTATGGTTAACTCGGTAGTGGCAATCCTAATGAAATGTTCTAAGGCTGCATCAATGGAATCCTCTCTAAAGAAAAAGTAGTCAATATGGATCCATAGCCAAAATTCTTGGTCCTTCCATTCTTTACTTTGGAGAGTTGTTCTTTTATGACAGGAAGTACCGCCTCATACCAGTTGAACACCTTCGGTTCCAAGCATTCCAGGGCATACTGCATATAAGATCTATTGGCCAAATGAAGGGTCGCGCTACCAGCCAATCTAGCAAAGGTAAATAAAATGGTCCTCAAGGGCCGATTAGTGACATCCCAGATATTGATCTTGCCATCTCTACTGGGCTGAGATCCATCTTATCAAAACTGACGGATGTAATCTTTCACGGATTCACCCCCACGAGCGAATCCTAAAAGTGAAATAGGGGCACCGCACCTCGACAATCCCATCAAAAAGTAAATGTGTTCGACTATAAATGGAATAGATTTACCTCTGATCTGGAATACCTGATCGGCTAGATCCCAAGCATTGAGAAAATATTGCAACAAATTGATCTGTTGCCTCATGATGTATATGCAAAAGAACTTCAACAAACCATAGTTTCTTAATGTAGTAACTGTGCCCTGGTCATGTAAAGCAATCATGTCCTCTTCTTCATGTTCGCGTTCACGCCATGTGACAACCATCTTGATCTAATAAAAATTTGAAATGTAAACAAAAGATGAGTTAGGATCCAAAATTGAGCAAAAACAAGCAAAAAATTGATGAAAACCACTGTGTAAAGATGCCCTTCTGCTCCCATCACACCCCGCCTTTGAGAAAGGTGGGATGCATACTAACTGGCCAGTTGGTAGCTCAGTATGAATCACACCTTTCAATACTGGCTAGGTGTGATGATTGGGGAACGAGACCTTCAAACCCCAATGGCCAAAAAATTTGAAAAAACTTGCTCAAAATCAAGGAAAGATGGAATGAAAATGAAGAGCTCAGGGTTAGATCCTACATGGTCCTGATGGCACAAAGAATAGTCCACCGGATCTCCCAAAATCCCTGGTGGAATTTGAGGACGAAAATCACTCTAGAGCTCCAAAAGCACAAATTTGAAATGAAATTATTAAAGTGAAAGGTAAAACTACTTTTTATGATTACTATTTGTGTACTTCAGGTAAAATGTTAGTTTTAGTTCATTTTTCGTACGTATATATGCATGTCTAATCAATTTGATGGAGTGATTGAGCAGGTTGAACGACCAACAAAAGATTTTGATGTGTTAAACAGTGAATTGAAAATCTTTGACCACCAATTCAAGCATAATTCTGTCATTTCTAGCTTGCGTAAAAAGAAAAACTAAAACCAAGCATAGTTCCCCAACGGTTCAAGCTCGTTAAAAAATGAACCCACTTTGGGTAATTAACCTTTTTTATTGCCATGACTATCATCCTTTTGACCCTTGGTTGTTTACCTCCCATCACCTCCATTCTTTTGGCCGATCATACACTTCCACTTGATTGTTTACCCATTTGAGGAACACTTGCGATGAGTGGTCTTGTTAGCCAACCTTTTCCCAGAAATGACCATGTTTTGAGAAGTTCCAAGCTTACCTGGAACCAGTTGCTACCTTATACACCACTTGTTCCTAAAAAATGAGTCTCCTTTAAACTCTTTTCAGACTCGTTAAATATGAAAATATTGTCAATCAATTAGCCTTTCCAACTCGTTAAAGTGATTGGAAGTGCCATCCCTCTTATACATTTTAATATTTTTCAGACCTGAGGGATTATCTCACGAAAAAGTTTGAGCGCTTGTCTTTTTCGGCTCGTTAAAGTGATCAAAAAGTTATCCCTTTTGTATTATTTTATCCTTTTTTGGACTTAAGGGATTATGCTATGAAAAAGAACTAGTGGAGTTTCCTTTTCATCCCTTTTCAAACTCTCTAAACATGAAAAGGATTGAGTTATCTTTGTCGTTAAACTGGTTAAAAGAATAGCGACAAACTTGTCCACCTAGACAAGAACGAGTTTCACTGTCGCTAGACTCGTTAAAACATAGTGGCAAGTTTGCCCGAAGGGAAAATTATAGAACAAGCATATGTTATCCTCCTCAAGCTTCCCAAAAATAAAGTGGTACTGGTCAAAAATGACTGGGGAAAAAGGGAAGAAAACTTGAAGAAATTTATGGTAGCAGGTTGCTCTTGAACATGACACTTTCACTCCATCACCATTATTGATTCGAGGTGGGTTATTTCGTTCACTGGTCATCTAACCATTGGTCTTCCACACCATCCATCTTTTGGGGTTAATGCTACCAATCCATCTCAGTTTCGCCGACATGTTCAAGAGAAGTCACTCAATTGAGAAATCACAAACTCGGTTAATTCCTTGTTCACTGCGATACCTTCAACCTTCATTTTTCATGACCGCTATCCTTGAACCTTGTGTCGTCAAATCATTTTCACCTCCAGAAATCATTTTCTTCCTTTCGTGTCGTAGATGTGGGATACATTAAGGCCCTCCTACGACGGGTCACTTCTTGTCAACATCAACACATTATCCAAGAAGTTGACTTAGAAACATCCCTTTCAGTACTTTGAAGCTCGCATGCCTCAATGGCAAGTTTCTCACTTCCAACGATAGGTTTACATCAATGGCCTTCGACCAAAAGATTTTGTGTGGTGTTCAACATCAGATCATATATTTCACACCACGTGAATTGTACTGTAGTACCTTGAGGGTCATAATCATTACCGGTGAGTCCTCTCACATTTGTTAATGGCTCACATTATTGGCTGGTAATCAGGCGATGTCGTTCCATGTTCAATTTTCGAACATCTTTTCACATGGATCGACTTGTACATCGTGCAAAGATTGAATGAGTTTTGAAGACCCCGAATCTAGTTTCATCCATCTGAGCTGTGATATATTCAGGGATATAAAGACATCAAATGTACACAGAAGCTACATAGATGATCATCCAGACCAAGAATGATGACTCTACAGCTAAAGAATCACCAATTTGCATATGCGGACGAATATTTGTTCTATGTACATGAAATGAATTTATAAAGTTGAGCATGGGAATGCCTGCCTCAGCTAGATCATGAAAATTATATTATGATGATGTATTGTATTATATCTTATATAGGTCACCTTCCAGTTCGAAACCTCCGATCCTCATGATAAAGCATTTCTCCCGACATTAAGATTTACGACTTCATGCTTTAGGGGGCAACTATTATATACATATTTGGGCACTTCAACCCCAATAGTATATGTCGATAAACTAGGGCCTTTTCAACCCCTAAAAGTGTTGTTTCATACCCTAAAAGATCATGGTCATCTGATTACATCATTCCCCAAAAGTTCCACATGAAAAACCATCCAAAATTGGCCTAAACTAGACCATACCGACTGCTCCACTGTCAGGATGCAATGCATATTGACTTCTACACTAGCCGGATGTGATGCATACAGATAAGGCCTTCTGTAGGGTGTGATGAGCAAGGATGGACAAACGTCTGAGATAGTTTGCTAAGTGGATGCTTAGGGAATCTTCTAGAAACTTCTCCTATGACACTTGCCTCTCTGAATTTGCCCATAGATGAGTAAGAGATCCAAGAAATATCCAAGTGGAACCAAATGTAACAAGTGGAATGACACTAATCAAAACCCCAGAGATGACTCATACCCTTGCACACATCTATAAATGGATCCCTCATCTAAGAGATCCAGAGGTTGGAATGTTGTGAATTGCAAGGAAGTGATGATAGTTTGTGTTTGAGATAAGAGCATTGTATTGTTGGTGTGATTTTCTATTTCATGAGGTGAAGAGGGCTTGACGCTGGGAGGATGATTTTGGATCATACCACTGGGTTGTAATATTCTCTCCTATTTAATAAAGTTCTTCAAGTTTTCTTCCATAAAATTGTGCACTTGTGAATGCTATTATTTGTGAATGCCAATGTATTTTCATTATACATTTGATTATGTAGTGTTTATGTTACAATAGATCAATATGCTTTGATAGTTCTTTGCTACTATGTTTCTATAGGTACTCTTCAAGTGGGATAAGTATGGAGAGGAGTTGCAAGCTCTGTCAAGGGAGAGAAAAATCGAGCAAAGGATCAAGTGAAAATTCCAGATTGGTCCTCTCATCCTTCTCTTATCTAATGTGCATAGACGAAATTGTTGAATTAATTTGAACTATTGTTTCTAGGGTAGCTACCAAACTTAGAGGGCTAGTCGATCGAAAAGACACTAGTTTTCCTAGAACCAACCACACCGTCCAAGAGTGCTGAAAGAAAAATCTAAGTATCCAAGAGTATGAGAGAGAGAGGGAGTAATGAGAGAGCTCCAAAACTGAATTGACAAAAGGCTACCAACTGATCCTCAGAAGCCTTTTTATGAATGGGGCCTCTATTTTCTTCATTTTCCATTATTTCCTTTATTTTCCTCCTCCCTTGCAACCCATGGCCTTTCAACTCCATTTTATCCTATTTTCCATTATTTTCATAAATAAATGCGCCAAAAATTCCATTTAGACTTTCCAAAGCCTTTTCCACTACATTTTCCAATTTCCTTAACCATTAATCAATCACAAATGATCCCCAGCACTAGGAGTTTGCCCAAAATTAAGCTTGGAATAAGTGTCCCCTCAACTATGGTTATTTTTTGCCTTTATTAACTTTTACTACATGGAATTTTCACTAGGGCTGTTACAGGAATGAATGATATCATAGTTCAACAACAACCTCAAATGAGAGAAGGATATAACCTTATATATAAATTTGTAGCAACTAGTTTCTCTTCAATCCTAAGGATAACGACTATTTTGACTTGTTGTCCATAATGTGTTTGGAGACTAAGTTAGTTATAGGATAAAAAAATTATTTTTATAATAAACAAATCCTAAAGGGGTTCAATTTTCTCATGAAGGAAATGATTGGTCTTGAAAACCACAATGCACAACTTAATTTGACCTTGATCAAGCTAGATGCAAATAATCTTAACCCACCCCTTGACTTGCATGTTTCCACATGTAGCATCGACCCACCGTATGGTGTGCTAGGGATTTCTTGAGGACTCATACAACTCTTGGGGGCTCAACTCACATATATTTTCCAATGTTCACGTGGAACAATGTTGAATTGATCGAAATATTTGTTAGAGTAATAAATAAGGTTCAACATTCCATTTTCAATGACATGAATTTTAAACCCCATGGCTATATTTTCCCTACTTATAACTTGGATGGCACATGGAAAACCCCACGACTTGATGATGTTTAGATTTCTTCTTAAGGAAAGATAGAAGTTTCATTAGAGAGTAAATGACTAACTTTACCATCCACAACAGGTTTAAATCATCTTGACTTTGCAACTTATAATAATAAAGACAAATCGATTCACTTGGAGGGGCATGCCTTGTGTTGGGAGGGCCCAATGTTTCTCTTTTGACTAACCATTTCTCTTTTTCACCCAAAAACTATTGATTGACTAGAACATGTGGTTGGATGGCATTTTTACTAGCTCAAAACTTGATTATAAATTGGAGTATTTGGATTTTAAAGGTTAGTGTTTTGTTTAGGAAGCCAATGTCCATGATAGGATAGTCAACTCTTAGGTTTTGACCATGTTTTAACTTCAAATATGGAACCTTGCTAACCTTTTTCTTATGAACTACATGCCAACATCCCCCTTTAGAGTTGGATTTTGGTTAAAATGTCCTCTTTTTCGAAAAAATTAATGTGGCATGTCAAGTATGTCCCTTGATGAACACTTTAAACCCTTGTTGAGATTTAATAGTCGAGACTCTATGGATTGGGATATGTGTAGTGCCCCATAAAACATGGAATGTCATGAAATGTGAGACTTACATATGGAGCACTAAATTATATCATACCATGGCCGAGGAGATGCATATATAATCTATGACATATACCCATGTTAGAAATACAAAGGTGCACTCAAGGCATGGGATAGAAAATCCCTACATAATTTAATAACCCCTACAAAAACAATGGCTCCCCTAAACCACATGTTCCAATAGATCCATCTCAACACCTTTAATGTTATCTAGGACAAAAGGAATTAAGACAAGGGACTAAAGAGACCAAGAATGCCTAACCATAATCAGCCTAGGATACTATATACATAGCCATCATGTGGCCTATAGGGCTTTGGGACTTCCATGTCAACGAAATTGCAATGATGTTGTCATGAAAATATATATAGTACCTCCTAGGAGAAAATATGAGGGATATTAAGTATAATTTAACTATTAATATATACTCAATTTCTTTTATTACAATTATAATCACTTTATTCTGTATAACTATCCCCACTTTCTATATAATCACCATTCACATATCATTCAAATCATCTATATCTAGGGAGAAAATTTAGCATCAAATAAATATACATGTAGTGATACTATGCACAACCATTTTCATTCAACAATTTGTGGTTTTAGCTTAATATATTCATTTATAGTTTTTCAATTGGGTTTAGCCTAGGTGGTTGGGAGAAATTATTATTATCATCTACACCTAGGTTTAATTTCCGTGGGTGACATGTCGAGCTCTTAGAAATTATATCATTGTGATGGTTTCAAGACTTATTGTTGAGCAACCTTTTGTATTTAAAATGAAGGAAAGTATTTGGGGATTTTACTCAAGCTTGTAACACAGAGAAAAAAAAAACAAAACAAAACAAAAACAAAAACAAAAAAACAAAACAAAAAAAAACAAAAAACAAAAAAACAAAAAAACAAAAAAAAACAAAAAAAACATTCATATCTCATAACAATTGTATTAATAGTAATATTTCTCTTAATAAGAACATAATTTATTGCTATTATGAAATCCAAAAAAACCTTTACAAAATAATATAATTTCCAAAATCATGAATTTGGGAAAGAAATAAAGATAAAATGTATAATAAAATGGTACCCTATGCTTTTCTTATAACAACATTTGTATTTCTTCATCGTTAAGATGATAGTGTAAATAGAAAACAAGACAACAATATTTTATTAATTTAGATCTGTGTTTGAAACACACAAGAATGCCATATTTATAGTAATGGGATCAACATAAAATATAACCACAACAACATAGAGGATAATGATGCTTACACAACTGCAATTCACCCCTATGTTGGAGACTAAATTTTTAGAAGATTACATTGGAACTATGATAATCTATACGAATTCTCTAGAGCAATACATTCCTCAATTAACTCTAACACTCCCCCTTAATGGAGAAATGTATTATTTACAAAACCTAACTTTTCTTCCGTTGCAGCACATGATCCTCCTAATCAACAATGTCTATATATGGGTCGACCTGGCGTTTTCATCATACTTCTATGATGTTGACATCCATATAAAGGAACAACCATCCACTAGAATGCATTGGTAACTAGCCACTAGACCTCTAGTATAGTAGGATGTCTTTGTGTATATGGTTCATTCAAACATTCTTCCATCACATGTTGTCATGCTTGTACCTATACTTATAACTCCCTTTGCATCCTCATTATTCTGGGTTTTCCTTGGTTTACCCATAACCACACTCTAGCATTACACCTTTGACCATTTTGTGGATGAACTTCAACCATCACTTGTCAAGTGGTTTATGTTTACCACAAACATTACATTAACATGAAGTGTTTTATATTGACCATGAGCCATACACTGCATTAATGGTTTTTGGATGACCAAAAAACCTTCACGTCGGGTGGTTTAGACTAGCTAACCAAAAAATATACACTACATCAATGTGGTTTTCAAATTACCACAAACTTTATGCAAATGCACTTTCATCAAACTCACATTTGATTTAGGTACATAAAATTCTCACACTTCACTCATAGATATAACAATACATACTCAAACATGACACCATACAAATATAATGTGTACTATCACCAAATTTTATTTTTTGTTGCATCTAGTGTCATATCAATGTCTTCACTTGGGTTTTCTTTATCGTTGAAATTTCTTTTGCACTAAATAAAACTAATTATTTCATGAAATTTATGCTTCTTCCTACAATCATTGATCATTGATGCCTATATAAAATGAAATCCAACTACTGACATGGGTGCCATTTGTTGTACTTGCTAGTTCTTTGGTGATCCTCTTTACCTACAAGGTTCATCAACATGTTAAACATTCTTTATATCATAACTTGGTCCATATCACATTATGATATTCATAGAAGTTTCCATTCCTTGATTCCACTTCAAGTTAGCATATGATAGATATCGTACCTTTTCAAGTGGTTAATTCCAAAACTTGATGTCACATCCTCTCTACTCAAAAGAGGGATAATTTATACATATTAATGCATGTAGGCTTAGCTCAACATGGCTTACAAATCGCCTGAGGAGATTAAAACTTTTACAAATTGGACCAAAACTTTGAGGTGTAGGGTACAATTGATAACAAGCATTCAAAATATTTTAAAACAACACAAAGATTGCTATTTTTGAATAACGAAGCTATGGTCAATCTTTATAGTACTTGATATATTTATAACACTATGTAAAAACACAAAGGAAAAAAAAAGTTACAAGAAAGAAAATTAAAAGAAAGGAAATCGATAAACCACCCAAAATTAAGATCCCTGAAAATATCTCATACTCACGTAAATAACATATTTACTATAAGTTACTACCCACCATAGTTTAAGAAAGCATTTGCATAAAATATGCAATAAGGAATAAGATTTAAATAAATATGGTTATTAGGAGTTACCGACCACCATTATTTACGTGTTCTTCAACATTTTAAAAAAAATGAGTAAAAATGTAAATGTGCACACATACTAGAATTTAATTTACAAAAGACACAATCTAATTTACAAAGAGCCATGTCTCTTGGGTATCTTGAGTATAAAATACACTTTGAAACTTTTCATTTTATACACTCACTTATCACTCATACCTCTCTCTCTTACACGTGATCTCACATATCCTAAGTTTTCAACAATGTGATCTCTACCTTTCTTTCATGGTTTTTGGTTGAATTCTTGAAGTGTGATTGCTTGATGAATATAAAAGAAATATAAAATATATTCCCAAGTAATTGCCATAGTTTAGAAATAGTACATGTATCCATTGCACTCTATTATTCAACATGGTATGAGAAATTTGGTGAAGTAAGGAAGTTGAAGATCACATCTAAGCCTATGTAAGGAAATGAGTTGATCTTTGTCTGCCAACAAAGCTAAATATTGAGCCACCTTATATTAGGTTTCAAATCCAACATAAACAAGTTATTTTTGTTCCAAAAGCTATGGCTTCAGAATCTAGAATGGTGATAATAAGGGGCAAGCTTACAATCACTTATGGTCTATGATATGTAGATCATAGGTGCACGAGAAGGTAGGACATCGATCAATGAAATAAAAAAAGTCTCTACAGAAAGTGGTAATCTAAATCGTTGGCTTCAGGATCAAACAAGATAGATCAAGGTCAATCCCCTAAATCAATCTCTCCTAGATTCCAAAAAAACTTAGGAATGATACTAAACATATGTGCATCTGTGATGATGGATCCTGTGAAGTTCCAAGGATTCCCAGATTTAGTTTGAGTGTGGGCTTGGTTAAAACAAATGAGAAAGTCACCTTATATGGAAGAGGTCAATTATACTATAGTTGGATTCACAAATTGAGAAGTAGTATGGCTTCAGAGGCTACTTGCAGGATTGTATGACAACATATGAAAGGTGTAGTGAAGCTTGAGTATATCTCCACTAATGAGTAGATAGCCAATATTCTAGCAAAACCTCTTTCTAGGAGGAACTTTGTGCACATTCAATACAAGCTTAGGATTGTGGAAATTTCCTCTTTGGTTTTGAGGAAGTAAGGCTGATGATTTCATCATGGATATGGTTTCTCCCTGTGTCATGTACTTCGATTGGAATTAGAGATGTTATCCCTTTGCCAAGTACATTGACAAAAATTAGGGAGAATGGTTTGATGGATCAGATAGCATCATGGACAAACATTGTTCCTATGTCATGTACTCTGACAAGAATTAGGGATGTTATCCTTGTATCAAGTACATTGAATATAATTAGGAAGAAAGATCCGATGGACATACATTCTCCCTGTGTTAATTACTCTAACCATAATTAGAGAGAATGGTCTAGTAGAGGCTAGTTCGTGCCTCCCAGCATCCTTCTCAGATCTATGAGAGAATATCTTGCATCTATGAGAGAGCTACTTCGATATATGAGAGAGCTACTTGGATCTATGAGAGAGAGCCTACTCAGATCTCTAAGAGAGCTGATTGGATATCTGTTTAAAGAGAGCATGTTTTGGCATCTAGCCTGGGATGAGGCCATTTGGAGTTTCACCTGGAAGATGTGAACTAGTCATGTGATCGTGAACAACGACTAGTCTGGATACCATGAGGTTGAGGTGCCGATCAAATCATGGTGACTAGTTGATATTGTTGTTGTACCATAGGTACTGAGTGGATGGAATGATTGTTACAAGTTAAGAGGGTTGACCTAAATGATTGTGATGTTGGTGTTTATGATATTGATGATGAATCTTATCTTAATCTTTAATTGAGTCCCTTAACCTCATAAGGATCTGAAATAATGTCACTTTGAAATGCTAGCAAAGTCATCCTTTTGTGAAGTTTTGGAAAGCATTAAGAAAATGTCTCAATTTGGATTGATATATCAACTTGAAGTATATTTACGAAAATCATGACCATTACATGTCTAAAGCACGAGCATAAATTTTCAATATTTTTTAAAAATGGAAGTAAAAGGCAATTTTTTTGTGCAAAAAACACATTGAAAATCAAAAGTGTTGATGCTAGAATAATGTTGTTGTTGTCGTTATTTTTTTTAAGGGAAATTGTCAACACTTTTTAATAATGACATTAAAGATAAACTATCATGACTCTAAAAAACCTTAAAATTCCAACGATAGACATGACATTAAAGATAAAATATCAAAAGTCTTAAAATTCCAACGATTTTTAAGTGTGATATTAAAGATAAAATATCACCTCTATGATAATATTTAAAATTCCAACAATTTTCAACCATGTTGTTAATATTATTTTTAAAACT
>APFE031677095.1:324225-338326 GCA_000404065.3 Pinus taeda | reverse complement strand
TACCCTGGGTGGCTTGGGACAAAGTGGCCAGACCAAAAGAATGGGGTGGATGGGGAATTAAAAGATCCCCTGATTTCAGCATCTCTTTAGCAGCAAAATCAGGATGGCGGCTTATATCAATGGAAAACCTGTGGACAAGAGTGGTGAAAAGGAAGTACATAGACCCAATTCCCATGGAAGAATGGATCCGGAGTCAAAATAAGAAGGCAAAAAATTCTTCAGCAATCTGGAAGGCAATGGTGGAAGCTTTCTCAGTTATTGAGCAAGGTTTAGCCTGGAAAGTGGGAGATGGTAGAGAGATCAGGATTGGCAGAGACCCTTGGGTTGGATGCAATGAAGCTTTTGGTTTATCTCTAGGGTTCCTTAGACACCTTGATACTAAAGGTATTACAACATTAAACTAGGTGGAAAGAGTCGGACAGTCTACTATCTGGGGTCAGGCTTGGAAGGACGATGAAGCATTAGGGCTAAATGCTAGATGGAAGAATGAATGGGAGGGTTTCATCAAAGAGCTTCAAAGATAAAATGTCAGAATAAAAGATGAACCTGACTGTTTGATGTGGGCTCAAAGCAAATCCGGGGAGTATTCCCCAAAAGATGGATACTCGTTCCTAATGGGTAAGAAAGGCTGGGGTTGTCCGAAATGGTGGGTCAAAGACATCTGGAAACTCAAATGTCCTTTCAAGGCGAGGCTCTTTTTCTGGTGCATATTAAAAAGGAAGGTACAACATGGGAAACTTTACAGGTAAGGTTCTTAGCTGGCCCTGGGCGATGCCCACTCTGCAAATCAGATGAGAAATCCATCAATCATCTCTTCAATACCTGTGCTTTCGCTAGAAAGATATGGGAGGAGGTCATGTTTTTGCTTAAGATAAAAGCTCAGTGGGGACCTGACCCTTTGGAGGCTGCTTGGAAGAAATGGTGGCAATCCTATCCGGAGGGGAATCTGAGGAACCTGCCCCTTATCTTCGCTTGGGGTGTATGGCTGGCTAGAAATAAGAGTCTTTTCCAAGACAAGGACGTTCCTCCTTCCATTATCGCCACTAATATCACTGCCATATACTCTGCTTTGCCCCCCCTTGAGGACAAAGTTCCCAAATCAAAACAAAATCCACTCATTTTACAGGAGGGCATTCCTTGCGGGTACTTTGATGGGGCCTCTCAAAATAACAAGGCTGGGGCAGGCATGAGTATTCACATCAACCCGGAACACTCTCTAAAAGCTTCTGTTGGGTTGGGTTCAGGCACAAATAACTATGCTAAACTTTTGGCCTTACGATTACTCCTATGCTGGCTTCATCACAGAAACATCAACTCTATTCAAATATTCGGGGATTCACTAAATGTTATAAACTGGGTCAATGGAACTGCTTCTTGTCAAAATCAGATTTTGAAGACTATTGTTGAGGAAATTTTTTCTCTAAAGACTTTCTTTAACAGGTTTTCGATATGCCATATCTACAGGGACAGGAATGAGGAAGCAGATCAGCTATCTAAGGCAGGTCTACAACAGGATATGGGCAGCTGGACAGTAGAAGAGATCAGATAGGGATAGTCTTTCAGATCAGATCAACCTCCATATTCTCGTCCTTCTTGACTACAGTTTTTCTCATCATTTTTGACAGCAATTTCTCGGCATCATATTTATGTTTTTTGTATATAATTTTCCAATATAGTTTTTACTTCAGTATTTAGATAAACAATCAAAATTTTATATAGTTTTTATGTATCTATCATCATGGTTTCGGCCTCATTTTTTGCTGTAAGGGGTTGTTTTCCTTCGTCGAAGGAGACCCCAGGTTTTTTCTTGTGAAGCCTTGAGAGGCGATTATACCTCCATCCGGGAGGTAGAGTATTTTGGTTTCTCATATCAGCAGAATAGCTCCAGGAATCTTGAGTTGTTTTAGACCTTTCGTGCCAGCAGTTCGGCTGTGAACTTATTGTATACAAAATTTTTATATCTTAATAAAAAAGTTTTGCCTTTTTCCGTGGAAAAAAAATCAGCCTGCCTCTCTTCTTGCATTTTGATCGGTTTTTTTTTTTTTTAATTACTAACTTGAAAATCACCAACATTTAAAAGAAATATCCACACTTAATACATTAGAAAATTTAAAGTGTAAAAAATAAGTTCCCTAAACAAAAAGGGTTGATGTGGTATCAATACTTTTCAAAATCAAGATGAAAATCACTAACATCTAAAAAAAATGTTCATACTTGATACATAAAAAATAAAAAATAAAGTGTCAAAAATAAGCCCTAAAAAAATGTGTTGATGTTGCATCAACACTTTTCAAAATCAGCATGAAAGTCACTAACAATCTAAAAAATTGTTCATACTTAATACATAAGAAAATTAAAGTGCAAAAAATATGCTAAAAAAACATATATTCTGAATCACCACTTTCCAAAATCAAGTGATTTTTTTCTACCTCAAAAAAACAGGTACTAAGTAATTTTCTCATTGGATCAGTAACTATGTTCTAAACCCATAATATCAAGTTGTTGAATTGTAGAAGCATGGTAATTAGCCTGGCGGAATCTAAATAGCATTATTCTAAGGTCACTTAGTTGGCTCAAATATCTTGAGTTTAGAAAGAAAGGTTGGGCCCCTCTTCAATCTTAGAAGTTCTAAGGCTTTCTTCATAAAGTCATTTGCAAACCATGCATTATGACAAGTCAAGGACACAAATGACTAAAGACATTGAAGATTTTATTGTAGAGAAAGTATTAATGCTAGGAAAGAGATCTCCATCTATTGTTTAAGAATGGTGTAGTTATTTTTTGTACATTGAAACAAAGGCCAAGCTCTTAAGAACAAAATACTACTACTTCAATGCTTTAGATAAACCAGATCATCATTGGACTCTCTTGATTGATTGTTAACAATGTTGGATATGTGAAATGGCATGTTGGCTCTAGGATTCTGACATTAGATTATGAAATTGAAAATATAGGGTTTGTAAACCCTAGAAAGCAACAAAATCTTGAATTTGTCAGTTTTGATAAAGATAGACATCTTATTTCATGCAACGAAGTTATGACATCATGATGACATTAAGGATGAACTTGATGCAAGAAGGCCAAGATCAAGAGGGAGCTTACATTCTTGTCAAAAGTTGTTATTCCATGGTCTCCCAGTGAGGATTGCAGGTATGCATTAAAGGTTGCCAATGGCTTTGGCAACATATTGAGAAGAAGTGGAAGAAAGAAGCGAAGCTTGTGACAAAAGGATTTGTCCTAGAATCAAGGTTTGAAGATATGAGCCTAAGAGGGAGAAAACATATAAGTTGATTTCAAATATGCACGTATGTGACTAGACATGAGAGAATATAAAATTCTCTAAGTAAGAGGGGTATTTTCTCAAATTTTCAAGACTTTGAAGAAGTCTCATAATTTAAGAAGGCCCTTAAGGACACATGTGGAGCAACTATGATATGTTGTACCAAAGAAGGGGAAAATAGAAAAACTTATGTTAGCTTTAGAGGAAACTCAAAACGATCACAGTAAAATATTGCTCATAGTAAAAGGAAGTTAACCTATGAATTTGACATGAAGGATATTTTCTTGATGCATTATTATTTGAGGCTAGAAGTTAGTAGAACCCCAGTGAAATCCTTATTGGACAAGGAAAATATGTCATGTAGATCCTTCAAAAGTTTGGCATAATGGAGTGCAAGTCTATGACAACTCCTATGGTGAAAAAGCTAAGAAAGTTGAGAGATTATAAGTTTGACTTGGTGGATCCGTCCATGTTCCAAAAGTCGATTGGATCATTGATGTATTTGGTAAATACCAAGCTATATATTTATTTTGTGGTAAGTGCCTTCAGCTAGTTCTAGATGAAACCGAGAAATGAGAATTGGATTGCAACAAAGAATTTAGTGAGATATTTGCATGGTACTATTGACTAGTATTTAAGATATGCTTCGAATGCTGAGATATAGCTTTAGTAGGGATACACAGACTCTAACTAGGAAGAGAGTGTAGATAAAAGAAAGAGTACATATGGTGTATGTTTTAGTTTAGGTTCTTTTATGATATCCTAAATGAGCGGGAAGTGGACCTCTATCGGACTAAATGATGTAGAAGAAGAGTATATTACAACTTTTTTAGCATGTTGTGAGGGAGTATATCTTCAAAATCTACTCTCTAGATTATTCGACCAAATACTAGAATCGACTGTGTTGTATTATGACAATTAAAACTACATGTAAAGTCAAAGAAAATTGGGATAAGTACCACTACATTCATGAAATGGTATAGAAGGGGGCAATAAAGCTTCAGTATATATCCACCGATGAACAGACAAATAACATTCTTAGAAATATTCTGCCTTGGGAAAAGTTTGTATACTTTAGAGACAAGATTGGAGTAGTGTATAAATCCTCTAAGAGTGGGAGGGAGAATTAATGTGATATCAATAGGGGCATGACTCAGACTATTGGTGAGAACAAGAGCATGACCGAAACTGTTAATGGGTGGACAACAAGGGCATGGCTCATATTGTTAGTGACAACAGGAGGATGGACCAGACTCTTGGTGAGGGATGAACATTCTAGATAGAATGGCCATTTAGGCTTGGACACTCAATAGAGTGGGTGCCTTGGCGAGATAGCATGAGGAACAAAAATTCTAGGGAGAATTGTCCGTGAGGCTCGAACACTCATGGAGTGAGTGTCTCTTCAACATCATGGCCTAGAGTGAGGATTTTGGATTTGTGACATGGGTTTCCCTAGGGTTTGAACATGAGCAATGGAAACCCTTAACTAGTTACAGTACCATGAGGTGAGGCGCCCACCAAATCATGGTGACTATTTGAGTGAGCACCATTGGTTAGGAGTGCTAACCTAGGTTGTGGTACCTATTGATGATGTTGATGTAGGTCAAGAGTGTTGAACTAGATGATGATGATATCAATGAGTTGTACATTTCCTTAGAGCGATCATGTATAAACAAAAAATATGGATAGTCATTATGAATACCTCGCTAGATAAGAGGGAGTGTTAAAGAATGTAGTTATGGTCAGTCTTCATAATGTTTTATGTATTTATAATATTATGTAAAAACATGAAATAAAATTAAATTTTAAATTAGAAGAAAGAAAATTAAAAGAAAGGAAATCAACAAAACCATCTAAAATTAAGATACTTGAAAATAGCTCATACTCACGTAAATAACATATTTAACATAAGTTACTACTCACCATAATTTAAGCAAGTATTTGTGTAAAAGATGGGATAAGTAATAAGATGTAAATAAATATACTTACCAGGAGTTACCACCCACCATTATTTACATGTTCTTCAAAACTTTAACAATTATGAGAAAAAATGTAAATGTGCAAACTTACTAGAATTTAATTTACAAAGAGACATGATTTAATTCACAAAGAGACATGTTTCTTGGGTATCTTCAGTATAAAATACACTTGACACTTCTCATTTTATACATTCACTTATCACTCATATATCTTTCTCTCTTACGCAAATTATCTCACATACCCTAAGTTTTCAACATTGTGATCTCTACTTTCCTTTCATGCTTATTGGTTGAATTTTTGAAGTGTGATTGCTTGATGAAGATAACATAACTATAATGTGTATTCAAAAGTAATTACCATATTTCATAAATAGTGCTTGTATCCATTGTGCTCTATTTTCAATAGGAGTGATATATATATATATATATATATATATAATATATATATATATATATATATATATATATATATATATATATATATATATATATATATATATATTTCCCTTGGAAAAAAGTCGTAATTTCTATTGATATATAAGAAATTACATTTTGTAGATGCTGAGGCATATGCATATGGAGCAAGATTGCCAGTCAGGAAATATATAGAAAACAGTCCAAAAAATGCTAGAAAAGCATAACAACTGTGTCTCCACGGAGGGAGTCTATAATCAGCTATATTGTGTCTCCAAAAATATTGTGTCATCTCTTTGCAGAGAGATTTAAACAAAAACTATATACTGGATAACGAAAAATAATTTGTATGTTCATATATGAAAACTAATATATACAATAATAAAAAACTATGGGCTTATAGCCCATTCTATCCATGTTCCAAAAAAGGTCTGTGATAGTATTGATGGAAGGTTCCATCAATTTCTTCCTGGATCAGCCAATCATTTTCCTATTTATGCGTTGCCGCTTTGGATAGCTGATCTGCCCCCGTGTTCTGCTCCCTGTAAATGTGATGACAGATAAAGGAATCAAATGAAGCTATCAATCTCTGTGCTTCATCAAGTATATGTCTCAAAGAATAAGCATTGCAATGGGATGCATTATTAAGCCAATTGCAAACAATTTTGGAGTCACCAAATAACTGTAGATGTCTACAACGCTGTTCTAGAGAAAATTGGATGAGATGTTTTGCAGTACAGAGTTCAGCATAATTATTAGTGCCCCTGCCAAGATTTATTTGAATCTTAAAACAGTGAGATTCCTTTAGGAAAAGGATGGCTCCCCCTCCACATCCTGTTTCTTGTGCGGAGCCATCAAAATAATCCCACGGTTTTGATTTGTCAATGGATTCTAGAATAATGGTGCGGGGGGAGGGGGGATGGAGTCCTCCTCAGGAATAAGATCAAAATCAGCTATAGTATGGAGCAGGATGGTTGGCAAATGGGGGGCTTTTTGGTTGAATATGGAATGGTTTCTGGCAATCCAAATAGACCAGCAGGCGAGTAGGGGCATGTTCCTGGCTTTTCCAGAATGGTTTTGACACCAGGAATTCCAGGCTTGCTAAAAGTTGGGCCCTTGCCAAGCTTTTAGAGAGGGGTAGTGAGAGCTAATACAATTCCAATAAGCAAGTGAGGATGGGCATTGAAGGAATAGGTGATCAGTACTCTCCTCGCTATTTCGACATAAATGGCACCAAAGAGGACCATTAAAGGCTCTCTTCATCAAATTGATTCCTGTAGGGATCTTATCAAAAAGAATATTCCACAGCAAAAGGCGGGACTGGGGTGCCATCTTTAGTTTCCAGAGTAATCACCAAAATGGGTTGATGAATTGAGGCTTGTGATGCTCCATGAGTCTGATGTAGCCCTCTTTTGGAGAGTATGAACCGTGTTTAGCGATAGCCCATATGAGCTTGTCTGGTTCATCTGTCAAATGTATGTGTGCCTGTGAGAGAGCTTCAGTATACTCTTGCCAATCCCGTTGCCAAGGTTCGAGAATATCCAGATCTCGAGCTAATTTCCAAGCTTATCGAAGAAAGGAGGAATTATTCCTATCTCCAATATGTTTAATGTGTATGATGCCCCTGCTGTTGAGGTGCTTAATCAAATATGTTGGTAATCTATGTTTATTTCCACAACCCACCCAAGAATCAGTACCGACGCGAACAACATTTCCTTCATTTATTCTCCAAGTGATGCCTTCTCGAATTAGTGGCAATGCATTCAAAACTGCCTTCCAGATGTTGGAGATATTATGGTTGGTTCCATGGACCTGTTTCAACCAGTCCATAAAATTCATTAGCCAGGTGTATTTTTCTTGTGCAACCCGTGCTCAGAGACTTTTGGAGGTGGTAAGGTGCCAACCTAGTTTTGCAGCCAATGCTTTTGAAAAAAGATCTAGTCATTCCCCATCCACCCCATCTCTTTGGTTTGGCAATTTTGTCCCAACTGACCCAGGCGAAGATTTTGCTCGGTTGATTGCCCCTCCATAAGAATCTGCAACATATACTTTGAATCCTGTTTAGAATACCTTTCGGTATCCAAGCCAGGGTCATCCAGAAAACAGGAGTAGCTTCGATTACAACTTTTATAAGGATTAATCTACTAGCACGGGATAGATATTTAAGGTACCATACCTGAAGGTGCTTTTCCACTTTAGCAATGAGCCACGTCCAATCTGCTATCTTGTAGCCAAGGGGCTTGAGCCTGAAGCCCAGGTACTTTAAACCCTCTTCCAGATTCAACGAGGAGTAAGGGAATCGCTGTGAGGTGAAAATGGTCTCACGCTGGGAGCATCCAAAGGTGGTCATAGTGGAGTTCCCATTATTCACAGTCATAACAGTTTCCTGTTGAAAGAGATTGAAAATATTTTGGAGGGTTGTAGTGTCTCCAATGCTGCCATTTAGGAAAATGAGAATGTCATCCACGAACAAAAGGTGGGTCAGGTAAAAATTCTCCGAGATCTTAATGCCAACCAGTTGATTTCTATTGCGAGCTGCAATGATTAATTTGCTTAATCCTTCCATGATAAGTAAGAAGAGAAGGGGGGAGAGAGGACATCCCTGTCTGAGTCCCCTTTCTGATATAAATAAAGATGTGGGTTCTCCATTTATTAAAACAATGTAGGGTACATCTTTTATACAACACATGATCCATTTGATATATAAATGGGGAAAGCCTAAGTGAGTCAAAAGTAGTCTAATGTAGAGCCAATTTGTGCGATCAAATGCCTTCGAGGGGTCTACCTTCAATATCATACCTTTCTGCATCTTGGTCTGCATAGTATGCAGGAGCTCTTGGGCAGTGGCAATTGCCTTATGTATCTGTCTATTCTGAAGAAAAGCAAATTGTTCTGCGGATATATGTCTGGAAAGGATTGGCTTCATACAATTTGCGATGATCTTTGCAATGATTTTATACAGGCAGTTGCAAAGTGAGATGGGTTGGAAGTCATTGAAAGAGGATGGGAGATCGGATTTTAGGATGAGGGCTATGAAGGTGGATTTGATTGCCGAGGGTAATTTGCCCTTTTTCCTGTAGTCCTCCACAATCTTGAGGAGATCATCCCCCAGGATATCAAAAAAAGCTATGTAGAATTCTATGGTCCATCCATCAGGTCTGGGGCTCTTATCTTTCTTGAACCATTTTAGATTTTCTTCCAGCTCTTCCTTTGACACTTCAATCGTTAGATTATCCCAATCTTCCTGCTGCACAAGCCTGCAGAAGTGTTCTGCCACCCGAATGATTTCCAAGATGTTCACCTCTCTAGGTGCCTTGTAGATGTTACAGAAGTTCTCTTTGGCCAATCTGGCTAAATCTTGTTGTGTAGTAGCCAATGTCCCTGTGCATTGTGAAGTTCCCAAATAGTTTTTATAGCTTTTCTTCCATTAGAAAATTTGTGGAAGAATTTTGTATTGTTATCTCCTTCAGTTAGCCAGATTGCCCTGCTTCTGAGTCTCCAGCTCTCCTCCCTTTCTTTCAGGATATGAGATCGCTTCAAGACAAGGGAGCTATAAATATCTTTATGTTCTTGAGATAAGAAAGTGCCATTAGACGAGTCCTCAAAAGAGGCAATGGCCAGTTCTGCCTCCTTCAAAATATTTTCATCATTTATCCGTTTCTAATGTGCCCACCTTCTTGTCATCATATTGGGTTCTGTCAATTTCTTGATGAAGCCAACAGTATGATCCTCACGTTCCAAGATGGGGTTGGATTGCCAGAAATTTGTTTCTAATTGAATATAGGAGGGGTCCTTTAGCCAGGAGGCATTGAACTTGAAAGGACTTCTGATTTTCTGGGTAGTGTCCGCCAGTTCCAATAAAATAGGCCGATGATCTGAAAAACCTCTAGTACCCACCCACTGCCTAATGCGAGAATGGGAGGTTAGGAAGGCTTCCTTAATAAGGAATCTATCCAATCCTCTTGCAAGGCTGTGATCACCACTACGGTTGTTAGTCCAAGTATACTGAATCCTGGCGAATGGAATGTCAACCCATTGATGTTGTTCCAGTAAGGCAGAGATGGTGTTCGAGAGTCCATCGACTTGAGCCGAGTGTCCCCAGGATTCACTAAAACCCAGCGAAAAATTCAAGTCCCCTCCTAGTATGATATTGTCTGCTTGCATGAAGTGAGAGTCGAGGAGGGACCTCCAAAATGTCGCCCTATCCATACATGGACCATATACATTCATAACACGGATTTCAGTTTCCAGTGCACAGGCAAAAATGTCCATGCCAAAAAAACCTCTGCCTCCCCATATATTCCTAAGATCCATTGTTTTGTTGCAGAAGCCAATAGAAATACCTCTATATCTTCCAGATGCATCTAAAGCGTGGAAAGTCCAGTTCGGAAGCCAAGAGTTAAGAGTAGGAATGAGAGTATTAGCTGGGGAGAGGGTTTCTTGTAGAAAGATGATGTCAAGATGGGAAGAAGTGAGCAGTCTCCTAAGGGCTAGCTTTTTGGGCTGGCTAGCAAAGCCTCTGTAGTTAAAGGATAAGATCTTCATGGAGGGTGACACTGAGGGCCATTCCTAGCTCTAAGGGCCCTATCAATGGTTTGTTGACGACCGAGAGCAACTTCTTCTCCCGTAGTGTGTCTGGCTTTAGAGAATTGTGATGGGCGACCCCTGGATGATTTCAGGGAGGAGGGAGGGAGCACTAGGTCCAGCCCAATAGCATTGAAACCCTTATCCTTTGATCTCGAGCAGAGAGAGTACCGGGGGGAGATAGGGGGGAGGGAAGGGGGAGGGATGGGAAGGAGGATGTACACAGGGAAGGGAGACATGGGGCAGTAATAGGAGGGGTAAGGGGAAGAGAGCAATTGAAGGAAGATTGGGGGATCTCGCCTAGGGATTGAATGATAGATGAAGAATCCAAGGCAGGAGTATTTTGGATGGGCGAAGCCATGCATGAATGAGATGCAATATCATGTGAAAAAACAGATATAGGAGATGAGATAGGAGGAGATGTAAATAACATACTCGAAGACAAGGAGAACTACTTCGCAGGTCTAGTGTAGGTAGGAGGAGGAGGCGAGCGTGAGATAGCAGGATGCTTATCAGGGGCCTCCTTTGCAGATATACCCTGAAGGGCTTCTGCATCTCCTTCGATGTTATCAGGTACCATGCGTTCATCCCGCCGAGAAGGGTCTCCACTGAGCTTTGCAGCCCCCAAACTTTGTTCAGCCCCTTGTTCTTATGAAAAAGAGGGCAATCCCTATAAAGGTGTCCAAATTTGTAGCATCTGCAGCAACGATAAGGGATGCCTTCGTAGTCAATGATTTTCTTACGAGATGTGTCTCTCCACTGTATTGTGATAAACTCCTGCAAGCCTCCTCTAGTATCAAGATTGACTAGAATGCGAGCATATGCCATCATGCCCGTGAACTGATAAGACTTATCATATTCCATGTAGGTGCCTAGAGCGTTTCCAATCCTCTTGAAGATGTCTTCAGACCAATATTGTAATTGGAGGCCTGGGAGTCGAATCCATACCAGTCCAATGCCAATTTGCTCAGTCTCTGGATCAAAAAGAGGCGTCCATCGCTTCAGGAGCACATGGGCATGTTCAAAGTGCCAATAGGAGGATAAGACCCAATTTGTGTGGTCGGAACGAGCGAATTTCAACGCGAACAATCCTCTCACAAAAGTCTGCACGAAGGGGATGTCAACTAGATGGTGACCCCATACCTCTACCACCCAAAGCTTCAAACAGGCTGCTGAGTAGTTCCGGCCTCTGATGCGACCGACCAAAACCCTGTCTGCAAAATCCATAGTCTCTCCCCACTAAATGTCCTCTTCTAACCTCAGGAAGATATCTTCCGCCCTAGATTTGAAGCACTTGTACTTCTTCTTGGTCCCTTGTGGAGGAGGCAGCTGTTATGGTCGATCTGGAGTGGGGTTAGAGTGTTCAGGAGGGAGGGTTAGGGTTAGACGAGGAGGGGGGGGGACTACCGAGAGGGGAAGGTAGAGAATCGGCAAGTGGCGGGACAGCAGAGAAACGTCCAGATGGAGGTGTGAAGGATACCTAAGGGTATAAACTGGAAGTACCCACATATACCGGTAGAGGGGGCAATTGCTGGGTCAGTTCATCAGTAACCAGGGGAGCCAAACCTGGGTTAGGATTTAGGCAGTCGGAGATAAATCCCAGGGAGGTAGGGGAAGCCGGGGGGGTAAACAGCACTGGCCAGGTAGGAGGGTCGTCCAGCAAGATCACAGGGAGCGTATGAGTTGGTTTAGCCAGAGAATAACCAGGGCTATTAACGCCAGATGACACGGGAAATGAGGAGCGCCAGATGGAAGCCCCTTCCAGGGGGTCAGTAGAGTAATCCACAGCATCAATGTCGTCCATGTCGGCAGTTATTCTTGGAACAATGGACACCTAGGAATAGTAGGTAGCGGAGAGAGAGCCAGTTAACCCCGACTTGACCGTCAGGATACCAAGTGAAGACCGCAGATAGGGACTGTCGGAGAAAAACGGAAAGTAAGCCCCCCACCGAGCCGACAACTCCAAAAGAAGGTAAGGTAATAACACCGGAGCAGAGGGTATCAACGGAAAAAGTAATCCATGGCAAGGGGAATAAATGTCATGCAGGGAAACGGTGGTCCTCCATGGTCCTGTAGACCGCAAATATCTCAAAACCTAGTCGTAACCCTCGCGCACCATCTCCCTCACATAGTTCTATCCTCAACCTTGGGATTTACCAATCATTCTTTTAGAAATTTTAGTTCTTCCTCGAGAATGTTGTCTTTTTATTCCATGTACTGAGTCTTCTTGACTTTCTCATAGGAGTGATATATATATATATATATATATATATATATATACATATATATAATATATATATATATTAATATATATATATATATAATATAGATATATAGATATATAGATATATATATATATATATATATAAATATAAATATATATATATATATATATATAGATAGATAGATAGATAGATAGATAGATATACACTTTCCTTTTATTTTAAGGCCCTTGGGTCATCTTATCCATTCCAACAAACATGAAATTAAGGGGTTTCTCATTCACCAACAAAGACTTATGCATTGAGAAAACATTTACAACTAGCTTTGAGAGCTTAGTGGACTTAGCCCTTGACAATCTTACACTTTTAAATAAATATATTTTACCCAATCAGTTGGAGGTATTAATTATTTTGTTTCTCTCACCGTGTCATCCAACAAATCCAGTGAACATGATTCATCCTTTGAATTTCGAGTATTCACTCTTTTTGCAAGCAAGACTAGACACATCACCATGTCTTCTTCTTCAAGAACATAATTTTCCACACCTTGAAATTGAGCATACAATGATACTCTATACCACAACCCTTCAGATCTCTTTCTCTTCATCAATCTTTAATCTCCAATTGAATATTTAGGCATGTTGGTCTTGCCTCACTAACAATACTCTCCTAAAGACCGTCATCATCAAGCCCTTCATCAAAATATAAGCCTATTGTTGTAGCCTTATATTTTGTATCCTAACTATCCTCATGCATCATCCTTGAGTTTCTCTTATCTTTTTTATTGAACTACCATGAAGAATTTTTCCATTGCACATCACCATGTTCACTAAAAAACTGGAAGCAATATCTCTCTGTCAAACGAAGTTTCAAGCATTGATTCATCATCAACGTCATTAGCATTGCACAAAGAGACTCTTTCCTTTTTCATATAAGATTTTATCCAATTTGGAACTTGTAACCTATGACTGGTAGTAGTTTTTCACCTGCCCCTTTGATTGGAAAAGATTTTCTTATCTAACCAAAATTGCCAATTTTTCTTCCCAACTAAACACCAACTTTCACTACCCCACTAAAACAGATACTCATAAAACAGTATCGCATTCTGCAACAAGGTCTACTTTGCATCATATTTTAGGTGTTTCTTTCCATATCTCTTGTAATATATTCCCATTTAACCCCTTTCTTCGATAGAGAGGCTGAAATGACATGTATGTATACAAATTTGAAGCTCATGATGATAGGATGACATTCTAAAATGCGCATGCTTCCTATAAAAACTTGTATATTTCCACACAACACTAATGGAAACCAATCATCTTACAATAGCCTCTTATTTTTTCTTGCAAATACTCCTAATCATCTTGATCAAATTTCCATGAAGCCAAGTCTTTCCTATGAAACATAAATGGATTACCATCCCTGGACTCAAACTTGCAATTGGCCCCCCTTATGTCGATTGTAGATTCTGGTAATATCCCAAGTCTTTCCTATGAAACATAAATGGATTACCATCCCTGGACTCAAACTTGCAATTGGCCCCCCTTATGTTGATTGTAGATTCTGGTAATATCCCATAAGCCGAAAATTAGGAGAGATGTGAAACAATTCAACTCTCTCCT
>APFE031677095.1:269519-324215 GCA_000404065.3 Pinus taeda | reverse complement strand
TAAAACAATCCCTTCAGTAAACATCATAAAGAATTTCTCATGACTTAATGAAAGGTTTGTCTCCTTACACCTTATAAGGACCTTTTCCAAATTTTCTAATGCCTTTTCAAATGAATCACCATAAACTGTAAAATCATCCATGTAAACCTCTACACAATCATGAATTAGATCAGAAAAGATTCCTAGCACTGCCCTTTGGAATGTTGCGGGTGCATTACATAATCCAAACGGAAGTACTCGGTAGGCAAAAGTTCCCCATGGACAGGTAAATGTGGTATTGTCTTGATCTTCAGGTGCTACCTGAATCTGATTGTAACCACTAAAACCATCCAAAAATGAGAAATACTTTTTGCCTGCTAAAGTATTTAATACTTGATCAATAAAGGGTAAAGGAAAGTGATCCTTCAAAGTTGCTTTGTTCAATTCCCTGTAATCAATGCAAACTCTCCATTTACCATTCTTTTTAGGTACTATAACGAAAGGAGAAACCCATCAGCTATCTGAAATTGGATAAATGAAGTTCACATTAAGTAACTTTTGGAGCTCTTCTTTCACTATCTCCCTAATGGATTCATCCTTCTTTGAGGTTGTCTAATTGGTCTACTGTTTTCCTCAATGTAGATGTGATGAATGCAAGTCTTAGGGTCAATACCTTTCATATCGGTATACTCCATGCAAATGCAGTAGAATGATTTTGTAAGATTTTGGTCAGCTCTTCTTGTTGTGATTTTTCCAAATTTTGATTGATATTCAATGTTTTTCCTGGAAACATCTCAATGGCAGAACTTCCAAATTCCTCCATAGAGAAAAGAGACATTTGTCTAGATGATAGATACTCAATTTCAGAATCTAACTGAAATTGTGTGTGGTCATATTCTAAAGATATTTGAAAGTTTTCTAATGTATTCAGAATTTGACTATCTTCACTGATCTCAGAAATAGTAAAGACAGGTTGTATAGTATCTTCATCATCAATCCATTCATTATCTCCTATTTCTGTAATTGCTTTTAATGGAGGATACAGATTGAACTTCTTTGTCGAATTACCATCAGAAATGTACATATCCCCAGACCTACAACTGATAAAAGCATCAGTTGTGGCTAGCCAAGGTCTTCCTAATATGAGAGGATGTCCACCTAAATTACTCTTGGGAGTTAAAATTATGAAATCTACTGGATATTCCCAAGAGTCTAAGAAGACTGAAATGTCTTCTAATACACCATCTGGTTTAATTATTGAGCGATCTGCAAGTTGTAATAAAGTAGGCGTAAAAAGAAGGTTAGGAACTTTTAGCTGTTCCATAGTCTGTTTACTCATGATGTTGATAGCAGCCCCTAAATCAATCAAAGTATTTGGAATTTCTACCCCATTGATAGTTGTTTTAACAATTGGACTACCAGGGTCTACATACTTCTGCATAGTAACTTTTCCCATCATGATATCTGCAATTTTTCCTATCATGTGGATTTTTCTTGTATCTCTCGGTTTCCTTCCTGGTCTTTTAAGACTTAACTCCTTTATTGTCTTTGCTAGAATAGGAATTTCTTTAATGGCTTGTAACAAGGGGATCTTGATACAGACATTCTTCAATTCATCTAGAAAGTCATAGTCAGGCAACAAGATTTGTTTTTCCACTCCTTTGTCAATTTGTAACCTTTTAGGAAAAGGAGGTGTGGATGAAGATGCAGGTTGCTCAACTATAGGAGTTGTGGGGGTTAACTCTTTTTATTTTCCTTTTTGAGTGCTTGGGTTTTGAAGAGATTCTTCAGAACCCTTATTGGCTTCAAGAGAATCTTCCTCAGAAATGCTTTGCTTTGGAACATCTATAGAAGGTTTATCTAGAACTCTACATGATCTGAGTTGTACATCATTGAGAGGAACAATCATATAGGCAGGAAATTGAAATTGTAGACCTTCCATCATGTAAGCATTTTGAGGGTTTTTTATTATTGGGGTTCGGCAATGGTTGAGAAGGAAGTTGATTTGATTTTTGTTGGAGCAAGAGTTGAGAATTTGAATTTTGTTGAGAGGATTGTTGTTGTTGTGGAAATGGCAATGATAATTGAGGATTTTGATTTGGAAATTGTGGGACTTGCTGATTTTGAAAAGATTGAGGATATTGGTAAAATTGAGCAAATCTCCCATAAGGATTCTGCATACCTTCTTGTATCCATGATTGAAAAGGATTTTGAGGTTGGGACCAAGGTTGTTGCCAAGGATTCCAATTTGGTGGGGGTTGAAAATTCATAGAGTTGTTAAACCCTTGATTTTGTTGCCCCTGCCAAGGTCTCCTTGCAACAAAACAGAGATACTCGATGGTATTTGGATCTTCTTGAAAGAGAGCTTTGAGCCCAGGGATTGAAGGACAATCCTTGGTTTCATGATTCTCTGAACAGATTACACATGTTTCTACAACCTTTGCATCCAAGAGACATTCCCTTAGAGCATGTTTCTTTCTACATTTCGGGTAAAAGATGGCTAAAGCTTCAGCTTCTGCTTTCTGTTTATTTTGTATCTTAAGAGTGTCTAGTTGCTCACTAAGACTTCCTAAGATATCAGTTTTGAATTCATCAAGCATGTTGCCAATCTCAGCCCCACTTACCGATCCAGTTCTAGATTTGTTTGCTCTGAGGAGAGAAGGATCTCTAGGCCCTTTTTGAGTTTTTGATTTCCCCCGTGAGAGATGGACACATAGCTCTGCTATATCATGAAGTGGAAGTTGAGATATGTCTCCTTTTCCCATCATGTTCAAAATATCTATCCATTCATCTCTAATGGCTTTTAATATAAGGGATTTCAAGGTCTCCTCATCTAAGTTACTCATTTTTTCTCTTTTCAGGTTGTATTGAAATCTTTCAAGTAAATCCTCCAAGTTTTCATCTTCTTTTTGCACCATCTTGAATACCTCATCCTTATGATTGGTGGGCATAGAATAGTCCAGGTACCTATCCAACAATGTTTGTTTCATATCATTCCAAGTCCTAATGGATTGAGTGAGTAATCCCATGAACCATTTCAAGGCTGCCCCTTTCAATGTTGAAGGAAACAATTTGAGTTTTTGAGAGTCCTCTAGATAATCATAAGTTCGACACACGACCTCAAACTCAAATAGAAATGTTTCAGGGTCCTCATTTCTTAACCCATGGAAGTTTGGGAGGACAGATGGTGAGATGTTTTTCATTGTGGCTCAAGAGTCCTCATCGACTATAGGAAATACGAATGAGTTATCTCCATCCCTATTTCCTCCAATGTTACCTCTACCTCCTCCATTATTTCCTCCTCCTCCTCTACCTCTACCTCTACCAAATCCAGTTTCTCCTTCTTCTGTCATGGTAGTTTCCTCTGAGACTTTAGGGTCCTCTGGTCCCTCTACCAAGGGTGAATGAGGAATTTCTCCCTCTTCTTCCTTAGGTGATTCTACTTCTTCAATTACAATCTGCCTCCGTGTAGAAGGAAGGAAAGGATCTCTTCCTAATTCGGATTCAATAGATGGTGTGGGAGAGTCAACTACTGCCTCTTGAATTCCAGGAATCCTAGGGCTAGGAGTGTGATTTGGAGATGATGGAGGTGTCTCTTGTCTATTCCTTGAAGTAGATGGAGTTGTAAAAATCGAACTCTTGGCTCTAGCTAAAAACCTTCCCCTAGAATCTCTTGCTCTATGCATGTCATTTTTATTTTTCTTCAAGTCAGGTTAATAATTCTCTTTCTGATCTTCCATGTCACTCTAGGTGCAAGAAGAGAGCATACTCAAGAAACTATTAAACCAATAACTTTCTCTTTTCTGATCCTCTAGTTCACACTAGGCGCAGGAGGAGAGCATACTTTGAGAGGTTATCAATTTTCCTTCCTTGAAATTTTCTTGTTTTTATAATTTTTTTTTAGAAATTGGCTAACTAATTTCACTTCCCCGGCAATGGCGCCAAAATGTTTGGTCAATTTAGTGTGATCTAAATTTCTATTTATAATGTCAACCTGGGGTTTGTAAACTGATGAAGTGAAGTGTACTATATGTACTAGATAACCATTTCCTTAGGCTTTTGTCGTTTTAAGCTTTTTAGTTTGTTTTTGGATTTTATTTTTTCTTAATGTGTGATGGTAAAAGTGAAGTGTGGAGTGTGTGGAGTGTAGATGGTGATGGTTTCTAAAATTGAAAAATGCTCAAAAGAAAGCTTTACAATAACTAAAATGAAATCAATTCTTAAGAGAAAACAAATGCATCAAATAGTGAACTAATGACAATGGCTCAGTATGCTTGCTGCTAAAAATGAAAAGAAAGAAAAAACTTGAAAAACAACTTAAACTTAAAGCAAAGCAGCTAATTCACACTACTTTAACTTTTCAAATCCTTTGCCCTTTGGCTCAATCTACCTGGTGGGAAGTAATCATAAACAAGTTAAGCAATATGATATTTAACTGTTCAAGAAAGTAAATTGCATAAAGAAACTAATCACACTACTTGAATTTTTTAAATCCTTTACCCCTCAGCTCAATCTACCTTGGGGAAGTAATCATGAACATGTCAAGCAATATGATAACTAAATGTAGATTGCAGAAAAGAAACTAATCACACTACTTAAACTCTTCTATTCCATTACCATTCAGCTCATTCTACTTTATGGGAAGCAACCATGAGTAAGAAATATGACATCTAAATCACACTGTAGTTAGTAATATTCTGATTCTTTGCTGACATAGCCATTTGACCACATAAAGAAATCATAAATTGATGAGCAATATGATGTCTAACTAGCAGAAAAAGAAATAAGCAAATCACAACTTGAAAAGGACAATGCTGAATTTAAACTCCAAAAAATAAAAGTTAGCAGGAAGGACAAGATGATCTCATATGCCAAAACTTATCAAAAAGATGAAAAATTGCCCGGGCTGCCTAAAAGAACCTGCAAAAAGCACTGATCAGTTTACAACTCTAAGAAAACAAAGGTGAAGATATGAACAACAGAAACATAAAACAACATATTATGTACAAGCTAATGATAAAACAAAAACATAATAAAACTAAATAAATGCTTTACAAGGCTTCAGCGTGCAGGGGCCCTTTGCCACTTCATCCAATCAAATAATCACACGGCTATCTTCAGAAAAGTCTTCTCATGTATTTAAAACAACAACATATAAAACAGTGGGGTGATAAGATAACCAGCAACGCGGAAATTACATAAACAGTTCAGAATTCACATGCATCAAAAGTCCCTTTACAGCGTTCAATGACACATTATTTATAATGCAAAAATACTATAGCTAACTAACAACTTCTACGCTATTAACTGCATTGCCATAGACATTTAGATCTCTTCAGCCGAGATCTAGTGTAACTGTCGTTATGTTCTTTAAATCTTCAGAGTGGTTGGTTGTTAGATTCACGTTTCAGGAACGATCTCTAGGTGTGTTGGTGCCTTCGTGAGCTAAGAACTATGCCGCGTATCATTCACGTGCCCGAAACAGTGACGTGCCACCACTGAACTCTTTGGCTGGGCTTGTCTTTCACTTTGGTTGACCGTGGCCTCTCATGGATGATTTGGCCGATTCGAAGGGACATGTTCCATGTACCTGCCATCTGGAGCTTGCCCATGTAGCTTGTTCCTTCAGAGGACACCTGGAGCACAGCTTTTAACAAAATAGCTACGGAATCCTCTACTGGTTGCGGAAACCTGTGCTGGCTGCGAAAACTGACAAGTTTCCGCAGCTGCATGAACAAAAAAAAATAAACCAAGCAACAATCATCAGTATAGTCAGAAAACCATGTAAATAGTCCTTTTTAAACTATAATGCAATGACTTAATGACTGGATGAATGGAGTGAGTGGAGAATGAGGGCTAAGAGGGTGTATAGGAAGGTGCAAGGTTGAGGCTCAACAGAAAACTAATATAACTTGATAGCCTTCCCACCGAGAATCTTAGAGTCAGCACATATAACAATATACAATGGCTGAAATCTTTTGGCATCTCATCCAATTTTTGCTTCTTGCCTCTGTCATCCTCCAGTTCAACATGTTGCTCATGTCATGATTTCATAATGAAGGCTGAGCATGAGCATATTACTCAAGAATTGACCTTCCAAAATCCTATGACATCTTGTCACAAATAAACCATTAACTCGAAAAACAGGTTATGGAAGAAATATAACTTGACGACTTCTTCCTTTAGCTTCATTGATTTGACTTTCTTGGTGTACAAATTATTTACTAAAAACAATTTGACAAACATCATCAACTAAGCATAAGTTGACAAAACATGCCTCTTCAAACAAGTGAAATTCAAGGCAATCATAAGCATGTACACAACTTGACAATTTAGAACACGGATTTGACATTCTCATGAAACAATTCGCCACATCTCGCTTTCACCTTTGGAGAAAAATTCGAATCTTCCAAGTCGATATGACATACATGTGACAATAATCGACACAATTCGATACTCATGAATGTGAAAATGATCAACATTCTCAGGTTGACAACATATATGTTAACTAAGTAATTGACCAACACATGCCAATAACTCATTCATGTTCAAGCACAATGAAACTAGAAACCATTCCATTATTCACACACACACAAAATCTCATGCATGTATACAATTCTTCAACTTTCCCACAAGTACAAACACAAGTAAAAGATCCCAAAAACATGTATGGGTATGTCAAGAGTTAAATTGACAATTTTTTTGCAAATGAAATGAGTATCATACTCCACTTTCATACATCTTCCTGGGAAAAATATGATATTGCATATTTTATCAAGAATGCATTCAAAGTAAATGCACTCACATGCAAACTTGCAACCACAAATTTCCTTCTTGGCTACATTTAAGTGAGTCCAACAAAACTCCACTTTCAACATCTTGCATCCTATAAGTTGCAACATACTTTCAACAGAAAAGTAATGCATTCATAAGGCAAATAAATGCATTTTTTAAGGAAAACAATTGCATCTATCGACAAAAGAAATGTAAGCCTTATTTGGATAATAAATCAAACCACCTCTTACCAAATGATTTCAATGGTGATTCTAGTAGCTGCACATCATATTTTGAATCATCTTGACCCACATGAATTACAGAATCTCATTTTCCATTCTTGCCAAAGTCTCTTTCCACCTTCTTCAAATGTCGTGGAGAAGTTGTTGGGTACAAAGTCCAACGTTTGTTTATGAGATGACCTTTCTTATTGAATGAGTGCAAAACTATTGCATCTTCTTTGTAACATGGTTTCCATTATCAAATGGACCTCTGGTTTCCATCACTTTTTCTTTGAAAGTTTCCTACATGTGGTAATCTTCTTCCAACATCTTGAAAAGCTATGGTTATTTAAACCATAAAAGGAACATGTAAATTCTCACCAATTCTTATATGAATGTTCACCATTTTTATCATAATCAAAAGAAACTTGATTAAAGATATATTTATACCTTGCACATTCACCTTTTTCACTTCCTTGAGGTGGTGAATTTGATGAAGTAGTGGCTCTCTTCAGAATACTAGCAATGGTTTCAATAACCTTCGAGCTTTCATCACCCTCTTGTTTGCCATTTCCACTATTTGCATGCTTAAGAGAATGTTCTCGCAAAGTGGGTGCAAAAATTTTGCATTCCTCATGAACAAAAATTTCACAAGCCTAAGGGCATGAACATGTAATTAAATTCCCTCTTAGAGCACCTTCATGTGCCTCCTTGGATTTTGAGCATTCTCCATCATTTCTTCCATAACCAAGAGTGAAATACCTAGGTATTTCCTCAACAACAATTGGCTCAACTATGCATTGTGAATGTGTGCCTAATCGTCTACCTTCATAGTGCATTTTCATCAATAATTTGGTCTTTCAAAAGCACCAAAACATTGATTTTGAGAAGAAATTGAAGATAAACTTGAATTGCATACCTCTTGTTCATGAACATAATTTGCTAGGGTGTCCTTGGCATTATGGAGTAAAATATCCATCTCATGTATCTTTTTAAGAAGCTCTTGCTTCTCCTTCTTCATGGCCATCAACTTCTTTTGAAGTATAGTGTTGTCCTTCCTATCTTCAATCATCTCTTTCACCATATCTCTCACAATGATAAACTCTTTCAGCATCTCTTCATCAAAGAGTCTTGCTAAGGAAGATGAATTAGAAACGTCACTTGTTGAAGTTGTCACTACAAGTGTAATGAATTAAAGAGATTCAAAATAATTCACAAAGCTTGACAAAATTCTTTACTGTTATTTGAGAACCAAGCTCTCACTCTTGAGTTTCTCCTTGCTTCAGCTTGTACACACAAACTTGCATAGAGTTAAATGATCCTTGCACAATTTCAAAACCAATAGCTAATTTTCTAGCTAAGCTTGGAAATCTTGGGAAAAATTGTTAATTCCATGCAAGCTCCCTCATCAGTTAAAAATATATTTAGGATCATCTCATTTACCCAATTATGCAAGAGGTTTATGTGTCAAGTTTTATGTCTTTTATGTGAGTGATTTATGAGTTAATTAACTGATTAAAAACACATGTACAAAAAATAAAATTATAGACAAAAGACACATCAAAGTCATAGACACAGTTGATAAAGAAGTTCACACCATCCTCTTAGGCTACATCTCCTTGGACCTCGTTCAATGGTTAGGCCCTCTTGGAGTTATTTGGTCAAATGTCTGATTAGAATCATCCTCTACACTCCAATGGATTTACTAACTATACCATCAGGTTTAGAAGACCCAAAAACCATAAAAATGATTGTTGAATATCTGAAAACTGACTCTAGTTGGTCTACGTTTGACCTCATTCCCTTGTGGCCCTAGGCTTCCTTGAACTTCCACGTAGAAAAATCACGTTAAGAAGTGTCAAACTAACTCTGAAACCTATTCCATTTTCTTTAGAGAATCAAAATGATCTAGGAATGACTATTAATTTTTGAAAATTGGTTGAAAACTAATTGATCTATGGCTTTCTCTAGTTTTGCCTAGAAAACCTCCGCTAAAACTGAAGGAAATCTAGTTCGTCCCACCAAACGTGGAGGCGGTTCTAGATTTGGTGGAATCCGCACTATCCTCTGCCAAACTTAAATGCAGTTTAATTAATGGTTAATCTTGTTTAATTAAACATAAGCATGTTTAGCGCCAAGAGCTCCCACTCATCTACTTAACCTCAAAATGTCACATTAAGTGTTAAGGAGTAGTCACATGGGGAGTTGACATGGAAGTTACATTAAACTAGAGGGTAGCTCTTAATTGCTTGTGGTTTTGGTGGGTACCTATCACATGTGGAGATTTGAACTGACGGTTAACTCCATAACCATCAACGCTTAAACTTTAACAACGTGCATTTGGCATTATATGTCAGGTATTAAGGTTTGGTGTAGCAGTAAGTGTTGTGGCTTGTGGAGTGGAGGTCGTTCATTTAACCCTAACCTCCACCAAATTTTTCCCCAAAACGCGTTGCTAACCTTTGATCGGTACGAGGGACATGTCGTGGCTTCCCCACTTGCCACATGGCACCCTGTCATTAGTCCACCACAAATGAATCAGATTCCTCCATATCACCAAACTAAAAACCAACAACACTGAGACACATGGCGAGACCTTATTGGATGTTAACCTTTTTGAATTTCTCACGTCACCTGAATAGTTAGTAGTACAGACTGATAACTCGATAGTACCTGCATTTTTTTTTATGTTTGGTGAAATGGTCAATGGGCTCTAACTTCCCTATATAAACTTTGTTTTGAGTGAAACAAGTTGCGTTGGGATTGTATCACTGAGAAACATGTGGTCATTCAGCTTTTGAGTGATCTTAGACACTTTCATTTTGGCCCCTAGTCCTCATTCCGATCAATTTAGCTGTCCAAGCTTCTCCTAAAATATCAAAAAACCATGTGTTGTAACTTTGGATCTATGAAACGATAGTGGTGGCTATGGTTTATGGCACCGACTTTCCCTTCAGTCATAGCTTGGACCATTCAATGCATAGAGCCCAATTATTTCAACACCAAGGCTACCTCAACAATGTCTTCCTTTCTACAAATTAGCGGCAATCTCCTCTAACCTCTATTTCCAGCAAAGAACAAAAATAGCTTCGATCCAGAACTTCTTTCTTGAATTTTTCACTTGGTGTTTCTATGACAACTCTCCTAGAAACAATCGACCCCTTGAAACCCTTGATATGTGATATCCTCTCTATTTGTACTCTATCTACAACCTTCTCCCAAATTCATACTACTAAACGATAAAAATCATGGGCTTTAACACCCTTGACCCACAAATCGATTGGATCTCCTTTTAGTTTGTTGACTATCACATGAATTCTCTCATTTCAATGTTTTTTTCATATATATCTATATCTTGGATTCTACAGATGTGATCTCAACATCGAATTTTGCTCTCGTATATTTGAATAGACTTAATTCTTGTCTACAACTATGACAAAATCATATAGAGCACAAAACATTAAGATAATTAACCAAATGTAGAGAGAAATAAGGCATTAAAATAATTAACCAAATGGTAAGATCATTACCTCATTCATTTATAAAACACATATTTGTATATATAGATTCCTCTAAAAATTTCAAGGACAATTTTTTTATAAATTTGTAGAGAGTAATTGTCTAGATTAAAGAAAATTTTAGGGGCTAGTATTTGCGGGTGAGCTAATTTCCTCTAGTTTTAAAGAAATAAATAATTTATAATTTTTTTATATATTTTGAAAATAATAACCTCAAATTTTTATAATATATAAATATTTTACTTTAAACAATTACCAACATTTTATAAAAACTATATAATATTGTTAAAAAATTAAATAATTTTATAAAAATATTCTAAACATTTGATAATATTAACTACTATTAATATTGATAAAAGTTTCTAAATATGAAAATAATTTCCTAGGGTCAAAATTAACCTAATAAATTTCAACAATTAAAAAATTTGTAACGAATTTAAGATAGTCAAATTTAGCAATCTACCTAATTTAACATAGTAAATTTTAGCAATTAAGTTTTTTCTAATTAATTTAACAAAGTCCTAAGATAGTCAATTTTAACAATATAACTCATTTAACATAGTGAATTTTAACAATCAATTTTTTTCTTACTAATTTAACAAAGTCAATTTTAACAATTAATTTTTTTTCCTAAAGTAGCTTACGCATATTAAAATTTCAGAAATGAAAGCGCAAAAAATCATTAAAACCATCGTCATCTACAAACCCCTTATAAGATTATATAAACTTAAAAGAAAACAAAAAGATATGACATGTTTCAAAAGTGTTCATCTCTACATGCCAGGAGGAAAAGCCGGGAGAACACTATTTTATCAAATAGATCTGGAAGTAACGGTATGACCAGTTTTTAATAATTTAGTAAGAGAATTAAGATAAGTTCATAAGTCTAGGAAGGTTTATAGGAAAGATGTTATCTATTAATAAATATTTGTTAAGGTGTAATTTACATTAATGGTATTTGTTTCGATTATAAGTAATATAAATTAATAATTTTAGGCGGATTTCTCTTAACTTCTTCTAAGTTTAGAGGAAAAGATTATGTATACCCAACAGAGAAATTTATTTGAATTATAAAATTTGATTGGGTGAGATATAGTTGAAAAAACAAATTGCGCAAAAGCGATATCATAACTGAAATATTTCTTGTAGCTGAAGAAAATGGCAAAGATGACAAAGGATATCAAAATGTTTAGTGTGTTACCAATTCTGATTTTGTTGACATTGACAACAAATGGTAAGGTTAAGCTGAATGTCTTTTTAATATTATACGTTTATAAATTCTTTTATGAAATCTAATTCTGTCTGTCCCGTATTTTCAAATCCTTGTGTAGTTATCGCTCCGGTGGTCCTTATCTGTCAAGACATTCAATGCAGCAACGATTTCCCAAACTTCTGTGATCCCGGGTATGATTGTGGGCCTGCTGAAGGTTATGATTATGATGTTTGTTGCAAGCCAAAGTGGTATCCCCCAGCTACGGAGACACGCAAATTGGCCAAGCCTACTGGGAATTAGCGCGACATTTAGCGACATCTAGTTACAATATTGGGCTGCTATTTGATCTTATAGATAGTGATTTACTTGAATGCATTATGCAAATAATGCATCAAATGAACTCTATAATAGATTTATTTTAATATATATTAATAGATTTATATGTTTATAGGTTTATGAATTGTAAGGTAGAATATTTAGCAATATCTAGTTATAGTAATTTTAGCTTAAGTCGATTGCTGGTTTTTCAAATATTCCGGAATCAGACAGACATAGACGCGGTCAATTTTTCGCTGCGCCCATGTCCATCCGATTTCTAAATATTTGGGGATTAAGCTTAAGTCCATTGCTGATTCCTCGAATATTCCGGAATCAGACAGACATGGGCACGGTCCATTTTTAGCTGTGACCATATTCGTCAAATTTCCAAATATTCGAAGAATTAGCAATCACTTAAAAATAGCCCTTACAATATTCGGCTGCTGTTTAATATTATAGATTGTGATTTACTTAAATGCATTATACAAATAATGCATCAATGAACCTTATATAATAGATTTATTTTAATATATATGAACAGATTTATGAATTGTAGATAGTGGATCAAAGGAACTTTCCTAACTATTTTATGTGTTCCTAAATCCAGGGTTTTGATTGCACTTTCACATGTGATTCCTCCATTAATCTATGTTGGAATGGACTGAAAATGTTAAGTCGTTATATACTCCATAAACATATTTGGAAACATGAGTCGTCTGCCATTGAATGAGTATTTTTAATGTCTTAAATTTGAGAAATTTTTGGGTTTTATTTTAATGTTGGGATGAATACTTTAAAGTCTTACATTTACGAATTTTTTTGGGTCTTATTGAGCAAAATTTCATTGGTAATATGATAGTGAACACCCTGCGGCCCACCTGCCAATATTAGCGATGAGTGGCATTGCAAGATATTGATTATACAATTTGTTGAACTGCGGGGTTGTGGCCCCAGCTACATACACATCGTCTAATCCTAGTAGTTTCAATTACTATAAAATCGGTCATTGGTGTTAAAGCTGGCTATTTATTTAAAGTTTTTATGTGAATAATGGACGTGAGTAACTTTTCATAATTTGTTTTATATTTATTACTATTATAGTATTATTGAATTTAGGTTTTTGTGATTTACGTTAAGTTTATTAAAAAAAGTTATTGGCGAAATCACATCACAATTCATTTATTTATGGATTTCAAACTAGCAAGTGTAATTCGTGTAATTCGTCTTGTAATAAACCACACTTGATAGTTGGGAATGCCTAGAAAAATAAATTTTGATGTGCTGAAAACTTTTCTTTATAAACATCATATTATTATATTTTTTCTTATAAAGTAATTTATATTTAATTAGATTTCAGAAAATTTCAGAATCATTTTAAATAATGTTTAGTGACTTTTGTTTTATTTTATTCTAAAAAGTAATGTCAAATATTTCGGTAAAATATGAGTCCTTACTAATAATTTGGTAACAGTATAAAAAGACAAAATGTAACATAAAATAATAAAAGAAAAAATAATAGCAGAATATTACTGGAGACATACAAAAAAAATAGTTTTTATGAGATATATTTGTTAAAAGAATTTGAAATGTAGGATTTTATGAGATATAATTGGAAAAGTGAGTTAGGGATAACTGAAAAAGTAGTTATTAGAGCTCATTTTATTATAATTTTTTTGGGTGAGAAATTCGAAATGTTTAGGATGTGGTGATGTTCTTGAGATCGGCAATTATGATAAGGTTAGGTTAGTTTTTCAGCTTTTTACATTGATAACTATGATAAGGTTAGATTACTATTTTTTTTAACTTTTAAAGTTAGATGACTAATTTTTATTTTCCCTGACTATTTTCAGCATATTTTTTTGGAAATGTTTTCCGGAAAAATATTATTTATCAGAAATTTACATTATTGTTTCTATTATCTTTTTAACCTCTTATAACCGGAAAAGATTGTTTTGGAAAAACTGATTATCATGGTTCCAGTCGTAAACGTGTTTTGCTTGGTAAATAGTTAATGAGTTTTGAGTTCTACGATTTTAGATTAACATAATTATTCAATTTTCACATTAGGAAATAGAGATAAGTAATTACAATATAGTGTTATCTTTTTTAAGTAGACCATGGTATTTTGAATTAGAAACTTCTGTATAAAAATATATTTTGAAAATACATTTTATTATCCATTGTTTTACATCACATTAACTAAAAATTGAAATTTTATTTGATGTTAAAGACTACAGTTAATGTTATTATACAAATAATAGACCAGATGAGTCCATCTTTATGACCCGTTTTTAAGAGCTTAGCGTATGAGATATTCCAAAAAAAGGACTTGGAAAAATAATAGGCGATGAAAATATATCTTATAGAAATTCTAGGTTAAAATATATATATATATATATATATATATATATAGATATATATATTATAATAATAATTAATTGTTATTTTCTGCTATAGAGTTATGATAAATTTTAAAGATTTTTTTAAATATCTTTTAAATTTATAAGAGATTAATTATTCATGGGCTTTTTTGGGAGCAATAGTGTATCACCTGAATTTGCATGGGGATATTTAATGAAGAAAAAATGACCTAATATATTGGAAGATATATAGGGGTCGAGTGTTTTTATATTGCCAAGTATAAAAATTTATGCCCAAAGTTAATGAAAAAATATAAAGGGGTGTAAAAAATGTTAATGAAAAAATGGATACTTACAATATCTAGTAAAAGTAGTGGTTTTTAAATTGGGAAGGTGTATTGGGTTCGTATTGATGGAGGTTAAATAATGTGATTTTTAGAAGTATTTTCCAATATGCATTCAAATTAAAGGTTTTGTTTAATATGCCACGAATCCACGTGATATGTCATATGTTCATTGAATAAAATCCTATAAAATTATCGGGATAATTTAAATCTTTTTTATCAATATTTTTTTTATAAATATTAAATTTAAAATTTTATACTAATATATTCTTTTGGTTTGTTATCTGAGAGTTATTTTATAAATCCAATTATTTTATAAATATATTGGATTTGAGGTTTTATATTGCCATAATCCTTTTATGCATAGAAATTGGAAGGAGCAAAAATGTTTGTTTGTATCTTTTTGCCGATGGAGAAAATAGCAAAGATGACAATGGAATATAAGGATTTCAAGAAGTTTACCGGCTGATTTGCTTGATACGGAGAACAACTGGTAAGGTTAAACTGAATGTGCTTTTGATATTTTACATCTAAAAAATCTTTCAAGAAATCTAATTACGTCTGTATTTTCAGATCCCTGTGGAGTCTTTGTGTCGTTAACGCTGCATTATACACTGCATGTTGAAGTGTTTCCTGCGTAAGTGACGCTGACTCATTGTCAACACGATGTCGGAGTCCTGCTCTTATCCGACGTGTACATATTATCATTACAGAGATTGTTGCAGTGCACATTGGATTCCCCCTGAGACGCGCAAATTATGCAAGCCTGCTACTGGAAATCAGGGACATTCAGTTCCAATATTGGGCTCTTGTTTTATGTTATATATTGTGTTTAAATCTGTTATATAAATAACTATTTGGATAAACAGCCTTAAAGGTTAGCTTAACTGATTCAGTCCGTCTTCTTTTATACAATAAATTTGTGATCATATATTCAGAACTTTAAGTGCATTTTCGCATTATCAGCTTTCTCTCACGTAAAAACATTGTATTATGTTTATGTGTATGTCTACTTATACTGAAAGAACTTGTAAGAGATTTAATTCAAATATTTCAACAAGTTAGCAACAACATTTGAAGATGCGAACAAAATATAGGTTATTTGGAAACATGCATTGTTTGGTAGTGACATGCTATTTTAATGTTGGGTGAACATTTTTATTTTAATGTTGGGTGAACATTTTTAACGTTTTATTTTTAAGATTTTTTTTTTTTTAAATCATATAAAAAATAAATAACATGGCAAAAATTTAATAGTGAAATAAGAATTGAAAGTAATTTTATTTTGAATCCAAGTTTTTATTAGATGTAATTACAAAAGGTAAATACATAATTTGTAGAGGTTTATATGTGAAATTTTTTGAAGTTATCTGGAAAAAAGTGATGATCAAATCTTGATTTGTGTTGTTTAAATTAGATTTTTTTACTACATATATGCATTCAACATCTTAAGAAATTTTTGGGGGATTTCCATTGTGAAAAGTTCATGAGTCAAACTTGTGATTTCAATGAATCCCTACCAGATTGTAGACAAATTAGATTGCGATGTAGACTTTGATGAAGTATAAATAGAAAATTAAACTTGTCTATTTGTTTTTTTTTTTTTCATTTTTTGGGGGGTGAGGGGGGGTTTTGACGGGGGAGGGGACTCCCGCAGGACAATACTCATCTTCTTCTTGATATGGATGATTGTGATAAGGTTAGATTAATCTCTTTGATGATTTACATTTTAGAAGGCTTTTCAAAACAATTGCAACAAATTCACACCACTATTTAGTTACTCGTCTTAAGGTTTCACATTTCAAAGATGTTTTTAAGTTTCTTTTTAAGATTTTACATTTCAATTTGATAATAAGATTGATCATATTTGCTCAACTTTTCGATCCAACTAATGAAGCTCATCCTCACGACAAAGGAAAAAAAAATCAATCTCACAAATCAATATCACAAATGTTTTAATAGAAGAGAAGCTTCCTTTAATATGACTCAGTTGATTTTTTCACCTTTGTCCTAAGGGTGAACCACATTAGTTAGCTTGAAACTTGGATTAAATCTCAACAGTATGATTAATCCAAAGGACAATATTATTATCAGGATTGATCACAAAACTTTAAGATCTAATAATTTCAATTTTCTTTTAGAGAAATTGATTATTTCTCATAAATTCTCATTAGTAAATTTTAGATTTCAAAATACTTTTAGAAAATTAATTATATGTCATAAATTCAAATTTTTAAGCTATATTACAACTATTCCATGTGTGAAAATATTCCATGCATTAAAATTATATTGAATGCACTCTTGAAAGCCCACGGAGATGAGCGCTGGAAGATAAAAAAAAAATAGGGTTACAAAGTTGTTGCAGAGGCAGAGATCCATGGAAAGGCGCAAAGGAGGGAGCTCCAGTCCCTCCTTCATGCATGCCCTGACCAGCAGGGGGAAAAAGGCGTTGGAAGATAATAGAGGACCTGAAAAGGGAATGAATAAGAGCAATGAAGAGGAACAAGCTGGACAAGAATCCAAGGAGAAAAGTATTAGTAAAGAAAATGAGGAAGAAGACAAGGAATAGGGAATAAAAAATAAAGCACACATGGGCCCATGTAAGCTCAAAGCTGTTGTTACTCCCAGAGTCATGTTAAATGAGCTCAATCTGCAGGAGCATAGGGAACATATGAAAATCTATGCAATCATTTGCAAATTCATGGGTTTATGGCGCACCAAAAAAGCCTTACAAATGTGGATAAGGTACCCCCGGAAACCAAAATGAAGCATTGATTTACACCTGGGTTCGAAGGGTTTCTTTACCATTGTTTTCGCAAACATTGAAGACAAGGATAGAGTTTTTGAAGGTGGGCCTTACTTCTTTGTTGCTGGTAGTCTCTACATGAGACCTTGGATTATGAATTTTGTCCCCGAGCATGAGACCTTTACTTCAATCCTCATTTGGGTAAGGCTCTACTCTCTTCCACATGATTATTGGCAAACAAAGTCCTTAACAGCCATATGAATTAAGCCAGGACGGTTTGTTAAAGCTTCTAAAGCCATTCAGAGGGGAAAGTATACATCCTTTGCTCGGATATGTGGGGAGATTGACCTCTCGGGAGCTCTTCTAGATGAGATAATCTTGGAAGTTCGTGATGAGGAATGGGTTCAAACCATAGACTATGAACATATTCTGTTCAGATGTTGCAAATGTCATGAGCATGGGCACCTATTCAGGGATTTCCATCTCAATAAAATAGAGATTAAGAGTAAAGCTAACACTATGAAAGACTTCAAAAGATTTCACAAAGTGAGAAATAAAGGAAAAGGTAGCAAGAAAGGATCATAGACACAGAAATCTGAAGGACTACAAACCAGCCAAAACAGGTTTCAAATCTTGGAAGTGGAATAAGAAGATAACACATCAGACAAGACAAAAGGGGAGGAATTAATGGAAGAAGGGAAAGAAGAGGACAAGGAACAAACACTAGATAAAATCCTACAAACAGAAACAATAGTGAGCGGTGCAGAAATAGATATGGATCATGAGATGACCCAAAGTGAGATGGAAACAGACGACCAATAACTTTAGGAGATTCTTGAGAAAGAGAATCTTGATCTGGAAGTTTTTCTGTCTAAGGGAACTAAAAGAGGGTTAGACTCTTTACTTCTAGAGGAGCTCAATAAAGTCCAGCAACAATATCTATGGAAAACCTAAAACAAAGGACTAGAGAGGCAAAGGAGTAAGGAAAAGCAAAGGAATGAAGGGGTAAAAACGACAAATCCAATACCTGGATTAGCACCCAGAAATCCAGGAAAATAAGAGGCAAGAAAAAGCAAAAGGAGTTATTAATGGAATGTGGAAAGCTAATGATAGACTCAGGCAAGATGAAAGACCTAACTAGCTACTCCTTTACCAATTTTTAATAATGAAGTTTACTTCTTGGAATATTAGAGGTCTTGGTAGTAAAAGCAAATAGTGACTGATTAGTAACAGAGTGAAACAAATAGCTCCAGATGTGATCTTCATCCAGGAAACCAAATGTTCCATTCAAAAATTAAAAGAGACTCATAGCAGGTGGCTCAAAAACTACGAGTTTCTAGAAGTCAAAACGAAGAATACAACAAGAGGTATACTCACCCTTTGGAATCCTAAGAAAATAGAAATTTTAGATGCTGAGGCAACACGAGACTATCATTTTGTGGTCATCCAGCTTATCGGAGAAAAGGAAGCATACCTAATCACTAATGTGTATGGGCCCCGAAAACTAGAAGGAAAATTAAAATTTCTTGATTCTCTGGAAGAACTTAGAGACAGACATGCAAGCATGTCGTGGATCCTAGGAGGGGATTTTAACATGATTAAATCGCTTTCAGAGAAAAAAGGTGGAACTAGGCTTCAAAGTAAAGAATCTCTAAAGTTTTAGTCTTTTACAGTTACTATGAAGTTAGCAGATATTGTAACTAATACTGGAATTTTTATGTGGAACAACAAAAGAGGAGGAGAATCTCAGGTGGCTTCAGATTTAGAAATATTCATGATCTCTGAAGACCTTATGATTAATTATAAGGAAATTTCAGCGCGAATCCTACACTTTGAAGGATCTGACCACTCGCCAATTCTTCTGGAGGTGCAGAGTATTGGAACTCCAAGGAATAACCCTTTTCAATTTGAAAACATCTGGCTTTCTCATCCATATTTCAACAGTAATATTGCCAAATGGTGGTCAGAAGATTTGAGCATTCAGGGCACCAGAATGTTCCTTCTACAAAAAAGACTAAAAGACATCAAGCTTAGGCTCAAGGAATGGAACAAGAGTGAATTTGGCAACATTTTTGTTGCTAAAACAACAGTAGAAGGAAAAATGAAAGAGCTCAACCAAATCCTTATCACAGACGGCTTTGATGAAACCAAAAATATGCAGGCCACCAAATACCATCAAGATTGGGAGGAATTATGCAAACAAGAGGAAATATTTTGGAGGCAAAAATTGAGGGTTCAATGGCTCAAAGAGGGAGAAAGAAACACAAAATTCTTCCATAGATCCACAATGGTGCACATAGTTCACAACAAAATCTTATTCATCGAGGATGAGAGGGGAATTCTTCATAACTCTCATGCTCAAATAGAAAAAGCTCTGGTCAGGTACTTTCAAGGCATTGCCAAAGAAACTTGTTATGACAGAGAGAATTCCATTAGAAACTTCACAAAACAAATTCCTAGGCTGGTATCCAGTGAGGAGAATTTCAACCTCAATAAGCCAGTGATTGAGAATGAAGTCACCGAAGTGCTCAAAGAGATGAAAAATAATAAAGCACCGAGACCAAACGGTTTCAACATTGATTTCTTCAAGGCCTTCTAGAATAGTGTTAAATAGGATATTCTAAATGTGGTAGAAGATTCCGGGATGAATAAAACTATCTTGAAAGCTCTGAATACTTCTTTCATTGCACTTACCCCCAAGCAGGAGGTTTCTCAGATTCCTGACAAGTTTGGACCTATAACTTTATGTAGTGTGGTTTACAAGATAATAGCTAAGGTGGTTTCCAATAGACTCAAACCTCTCCTCCCTTCCCTAATTTTGATGGAACAAGCTGGTTATGTGGAAGGAAGGAAAATTCTTAACAATATCATTCAAGCTCACGAGGTGGTTCATTCCCTGACTATAAACCAGAAAGCGGGTATGATCATGCAATTGGACATTATAAGGCATATGATAAACTAAGCTGGAACTATATCAGGAAAATACTCATAGCTTTTGGGTTTGATCACAACTAGGTAAGATGGATCTTGGCACTGCTTTCCTCCTGAAGTTTCTCTATTTTGATCAATGGTTCTCCCTCATAAACTTTTCTTCCCTCTAGAGGCCTCAGCAGGGGGGCCCTCTTTCTCCCTTTCTCTTCATCGTCATGATGGAAGGACTGGGTCGGTCTATCAATCATGCTAAAGAATTTGGTAAGATCAAAGGTCTCCAACTCTCTAACAATGGTCAAGCTTGGACTCATCAATAGTTTGTGGATGACACATTACTGCAAGGAATCCTCACAATCAAAGAAGCTCATGCATTCAAAGAAATTCTAAATGAATTTTCCAAATCTTGAGGTATGGAAGTTAATCTCACCAAATCCAAAATCTTTTTCTTTAATATTAATATTTCCATTCAAAATAATATTGCTAAAATTATGGGCTTTCAAAGGGATTCTCTTCCCTCAAAATATTTGGGAATTCCACTAACTGCTAAGTGTCTACACAAAAGCATCTAGAAGCCAGTTATCAATAAATTGCAAGACAAAATCAGAAAATGGATGGTAATGTCCTTAAACCTAGCTGGCAAATTAGTGCTTACAAAGGCTACTCTACAAGTAATCCCAGTGTTTATGCCATCTGCACTCCCAGCTCCTAAAGGAGTTTTGCAGCTTATCAGAAACATACAAAGAAACTTTCTTTGGGGAAAGGGGGAAGCAAAGAAAAAATGGGCCTTAGTAGCCAGGGAAAAAATCTGCAAACCTAGAAATCATGGAGGTCTAGGATTGGATGATCCTGAAATTTTAAGAAAAGCTCTAGGGGCTAAATTATGGTGGTGTTGGCTAAAAGAACAAAAGGCTCAGTGGGCTACAATTTGGGAAGGAAAATATGCCAGCTCATGGCCTAGTGAAAATCATATAAGAACGGATGGTAATATCAAAGGATCACATATATGGAATATGGCCTGGGAAAATAGAGGTCTTGTCGAAGAGAATGGCTTCTGGGAAACTAGAGAGGGAAACTTAGCTCTGTTTTGGGAGGACAGATGGCAACAAGAACACATTCTTTTGAAAGAATATTTAAAGGAACTTAAGGCAAAGACATATGCTAATGGATTAATCAAAGTTAAAGATTTCTGGGATCAATCCAACATGGTAGGAAAGTGGAGAAGATTGAGGAAATTAGATCTTAGAGATGACAACTCATTAAAAGACAAAGCTGAAATACTAATGCAAGGGTTAGATCTAAGGAAAATTCTAGTTTTAGAAGGGAATGACCAGCTAAGATGGGGCAACAACAATGACGCCACCTTTAATCTCAAGAATGCTAAAAATATTCTTCGTGGTTTAGCTTCACAGGTTCCAGAAAATGCATGGAAAAAACTTAGGAGACAACAAGGTTTGATGAAAATTAAACTCTTCACATGGCTGGTACAACACAGGAAGATTTTGACATGGGACAATATCAAGAGAAGAGGTGTATTAGGGCCTTCCAGGTGCCAGCTCTGTGAAATGCAAGAGGAAACAATGGAGTATCTTCTCAACAACTACTCATTTTCCTCCAAGCTGTGGGATCCTTTTGCCTCCATATTCCAGCAGTCGGATAGAGACCATGGAAGCATCATCAACACCCTAAGCAAGTGGAGAAACAATTTTTCGAATAACGAAGTTCTTAGCATTACCTAGGTTCTAACATCAGGCTTCATCATCTGAAACACTTGGAAAGAAAGGAATAACAGGATTTTCAAGAAGAAAAAAAAATCACCCTTTTTCATTTATGATCAGATCATAAAACAACTACACGAAATGGTGGGTGCTATTGTCCCAAATCTACCTAAGAATCCTCCCTCGGCTTCTGAGTGGAGGATTCTCTGCCAGCTAGGTTTACAAAGTTTTATTCCTCAAAGCCCGAGCAAGAAGAATCTCTTCAAAGAATCTAAGCTTGATTTTTGGCAACCTCCCCCCAAGGGCTTTTTGAAGTTCAACATTGATGGAGCCTCAAAGGGAAACTCGAGCACAATAGGTCGTGGTAGAGTTTTAAGGGATGAAAAAGGGCACATCCTATTTATTTTCCATGGTCATCTTGGAAAGGCCACCAACAATATGGTAGAAATTCTAGCTATGGAACATTGTTTAGAATTCTTGCTTCATGATAATCAACACAATGTGATCGTTGAAGTTGACTCTGAGTTAATTATTAACTCAGCAAAGAAAATCAGCTGGGGTACGACACTAGAAAAGGTCTCAAAGAATTGAAGGCTCATTCTGATCTTTCAACAGATCCACAACCACCTCTAAGGCCTCTGAACTATAACTTTTAAACATGTTTGAAGAAAGGCCAATAAGCTAGTGGATCTACTGGCCAATCAAGGAGTGAATTGCACAGAGGCAAATTTGCAACAAAATGGAAAGAGTTAACCGAACTGAGTCTCAAGGTGAAATACCATGATCAAGCCGAGGAAGATTGGTTGATGTTTAGAAGGAGGACCATGGAGGGTAGTACTATTAATCTAGAAGTGTTATGAACAGAGGAATGAACTTTTTCAGTTTTATAGTGAGTAGAGAGCCATGCTGGCATAAATTTCGGAGCAACAAGCTTATTCAGAGATTCAATGGCTACAATGCGGACAACCTTTCTCTGAGGGTTTTAGACAGGTAGATGAAGACAGAACTAAGTTTTGGAGGGGGGCCATGGAGACGGCAACCAATTGATTCAGTGGATACTCTATCGAATGGCCCTAGCTATTCAAAGAAATATTGGTTGGTGGGTGTTTCATCTTTCCTAGTCTCAGGGGCTCTCTCCAACCGCAAAACCAGGGTTTCTCTATCTGGGAGCGGAATTTTTGGATGGGATTGGTTCTCAAGCGATCGTTGGGATATTTTGGGTGAATACTCCTCCTCCCATAAATCTGGTAGAACAATCTCAAAGGTGGACAACCATGGCAGCCACATCACCGTAAGTTTTTTGTTGGGGTTCGGAACACTTGGGGGGGAATGGTTTTCTGGTGATCATGAGCCTCGCGGGTTGAAAACGGTTTTTCTTTTTTCGTAGTGAGCATATCCAAAGCGCAACATGTGGGCTAGGGGCAATTCAAAAACTGCCCTGATCGGGAGCTATTGTTCAGTCACTTTGGTCGGCACGATATGATTGTCAGCCATTGGATCTTCAGTAGCAGATCAACGGCTGGGAAAGAATGTGCTAGTTGATGGACGAGTTAGGTAATAGTCGTGCTTCTAGTCTTCACGATTTAGTCCTTCACCATTGGATTGGGTATGTCAGTTCAACAGTATAGATTTTTGGTTCGAATGCCTGTTTGATGGCTAAGTCAGTGCCAACTCAACTTTGACTTCAGCTTGACTCTGAATTTTGGTTACGATTCTAATCCCTTTTGTCAATCCTCTTTATTTTTTTTTTTTAGAAGATGACAATTTTGCCATCTTTTGGGGGGCTTTCAGATCCCTCCCCGTATCCACACCCCTGGTGGATTGTTGTAATTATTGTATATTATTAATAGAATAGAAGGTCCTACTCTTGCTTAGCAAAAAATAAGAATGCACTCTTGGATTAAGCTATAAACATGTTTAATTACAAAGCTTCTTCTAATATAAAATGTTGTTAGATTTTTATTTTTATTTTTTTCATAACAAACAACAAATATGTATTGAGTTGTAGGAATTTATATTATTATAAATATTTAATCTTGTTACTGAGAATTAGAGATAATTAATTATCATGTAGGGTTACTTGATGCAAGGATGGCCTACAATACCCAGGATCTTCTAATCACCCTTAACAAACACCTCTGCAAATTCATACAGCAAGTCAAATCCGTCATTTCAACGCCCTACTAATGATTCCTGCAACATACTAAGATTTACGCCCATGATTATTCAACAGAAAATTCCATGGAACGATTTAACAATTGCCACTATTACGCTGAGATTAACCCTTCCGAATGGACTGCGTGCCACAAATTAGATTTTCACCCTGTTCGCCATTTGATCATTCAACAAATTAAATCCTACTTCCGTTTCTTCGACAAAACTTTATATCAATCTAAACTGCGTTGAATCTCTAATAATACGCCAATTAAATTAGCTCCCGCACTTTAGAGCTTCCTCAGGCTTTAACAGAAACCGTGGAACCTTTGATAAGGGAATCCAATGCCTCCCAAGAGGATTGTCTTTTACTGTCATAAAAATTAAATGAAAGTGGCGATGGTTGTAGGTTTCAACCATAAAAGGAACGAGCCAACTGTCCCAGCAGTAAGAACCCAACTCATATTTATCATTTCAAACTTCAATGGGATCTAGGGATATCAAACATCAAACTTGAATCTTGTTCTAGAATTTGCACTCACAGCATTAAAATAGTTGCAATCGTTCCGGTTTTTAACACCCACCACAATTAAATTACAGCTCTCTGCACGCACAGCTAGGAACCAACAACGCAATGTTCCTTTACACATATACTACCTCTGAATTCGACAAACAAAGCAAGGGAATTACCATGTAGAAAGGTCGACAGCTTCAATAGCTGGAAAATGCGCTTATACCTCTCGAGAATCAGCTTTTTATACGCTGACATATATACAACTCTTTTTCATGCCATTTCTTGTCATTCTCTTTGTTTCTTAATTGGAGGTATCTGGGTAGTCTGGACAGTACTGAAAGGACACGTGTATGTTGGATCCCAAATGGAATCGACTTCGGCCTTGGAGCACGCAGCTGGTCAGCTGGAATCACCATGTGAACGCATAATTTTCCAAGCGTTATAGCGACTCCAGCCACACATATGACTCTATATTTGACCAAAGGAATAATGAAATCCACCATGCATCATAATGAAACTAACTTTGTATTCCATCATGGTATAAGACTGATAAACATTTAATACGTAGCTAACTCCGTATTAGCCATAAGAATAAGGAACCCCACGCATGGTATTCTTTAACAAGAAATTGCGCTGGTTTTGAGCCTATACTGCCACCATCGCCTACTGCATTAATACACAAATGATTATATTTTACCTGCCATCAATCATGCCACGCTTGCCAAAATATTAACACACAGTTATATATTTATTACATACAATCAACAACACCATTTCAACATGTTTATAAAATGATTTAACCATCATCATTGGATACCATACTACGTCTTTAACTCATAACACTTGCAATATAAATGCGCATAACTCAATCAAGCAATTTCAGAGTTCAACACTCAATGTCTCAAACCCACACTTATCATAAAAATACTTATAATCTTTCTTTGTAGCCAGATCTTCAATGTTCATGGCCCTTACAATTTTCTAGAGAACTAATAGCCTTGGTTGTTCAACCTATTATCTACCACACTCTCTCACACTGTCTGATTCTCAATGCCTTTGAGGCTACATAATTTATAAAACTTAGGATGATCTAGAATCACTCAACTAAAAGCTCTAAGACTCTACATGCAATGCATACATATGGCAAAAGCATCTTGAGGCTTTATGCCATCTTTGTCCCTGTTCTAAATAGAAAAGCTTTCCTTATGACTTAATGGTCCACATCCATTCCTTTTATGCCTAAAATCTCTCCTAGTTTTATTTATTTATTTTGAGAATATATACTTAAAAGCTTAAATATTAAACTGACTTGGAATTTAGGAAACTAATTCCACAAATGCGTGACCCCCTATGTCTATTATTTACAATAATTTCCGTTTGGGCTGAATGCTCTCACATCAGACTCCCAAGGTAGAAAAAATTCATGATCTCCTCATCATGTGTTCAGAACTATGTTTGCCTGGATCCCATATCTTGTGTTGCAACTTTCCATTTTCCATTGCTTCTGTCTGTTGTTCTTCTCCAGGTCTCCACACTTTATGCTGCATCGCTCCACTAGCTGCACTCTCGCAATCTTCTGTTGTCTTCCTTTTGCTGCTTCTCCTTTGTTTCATTGTTGTTGGTCTCTTCCGGGGTTCCTTCATCATCATCTGCCTCATCAGTTCAATTTCTTTGTCTAACATATTTTCCTTAGCATCTTAAATAAGAACTGTACTCACAAAAAAATTGTTATAATAAAAAATATAAGGCATCAGTGCCTCTTCTGATGCTATCAATGTTGTCTCAGCTGCCACCATAAATGTCGCCCCACATGTTGCTCTAGCTGTCACTATGGATGTTGCTGCCTCCCAAACTTCCTATCCCTCTGCAACATTCCTTTGTTCATCACCTGCAATTTCATCTGTAACTTCTTCCTCAGGTTCAAATTTCTCTGGCAACACTTCAGTATGTTGCTCTGAGCTCTTTCTTGACTCCTCTATCAGCACATCAGTATGCTGTTTTGCATTCATCAAGAGACTATTAGCTAGTCTCTCCTTCTTACCATCATCTGCTCCATGACTGTCATTCATAAAAACTCTCTTCTCTTGCTCCTTCAGCAAATTAACCTGCACATAAGTCCTCTATCTCTCCAACTCTCTTCTCTCAAGATCTAGTTTTCTATACAATTCAACAATTTCATTAGGAGTAGAACTTGGAAACTTCACAAAATTTTCTATACCTTAAACAACTTTTGACCAATCATCTGCTGGTCCAACATTCTTATTAGACTCCTTCGTCTTCATTTTCTCATCATCGATCTGAACAGCCTTCAGATTCAACTCTTCTTGGACAATTTCTAAAGCTTGGTCATCTCCCTGTTCTGTACCTGCAAACATGCACAACTCATTAGTTTTTAAATCACAAGACTTTTCAGTCTTGACTGCTTGCTCCATTATTTCACCAATGGAAACCTCTTCTTCCAACTTAGTTGTTTTGAGTTCTTCCCGTCTCAACTCTACATCCATTATTTGTTCCAACTTCCTCAGCTCCCCTGTTAACTGCATGCTTATCTGTAAATCTCTTTTCTGTTGTAGCCTCTGCCACTTCACTCTCTTCCTCATCAGTAAACCATGTCTCTGGTCTTTCACATTTTCCCATAAAAACTCCATCAATAGCTCAAGATGAATTGCTATCTCAGCTTTCTCTTTCTCATACTCTTCCTGAGTCAACTGTTGTCTTATGCCATTCGCCTTGGCATATTTTTTCTCTTTTCTTCTGTGGCCTCTTTTTGAACCTCTGCTCTCTCCTTTATGACTTTTAGTAGTCATCTCCTTCACCATGAGTTCCTCACCTATGAGTTGCATGAAGCCTCTACCACAACAAACTCTCCTGCTACCACTTACCTCACCAATCCTTCCCTCCGGATTTGGTCTTTTGGTAATCATTGGTCCTTTGCTGGAACTTTTCGAGCATCCTCTGCTGTTCCTGTAGACTTGTCTCATATGCAACTTTATTCAACCTCTGTTGAATGTTAAGGTTCTGTCACATTCACTTAGAATCCCTTGCTGGACTCCTTTATCACTGCACTCTAGCTTCAATATTCATCAGTTCCAAAAATCACATGCAATTAACTTAACAAAAAAAACTTAAATCTTCAAACAGAACTATTCTAGCTCTGATACCACCTGATGCAGGGATGGCATACAATACCCAGGATCTTCTAATCACCGTTAACAAACACCTCTGCAAATTCATACAGCAAGTCAAATCCATCATTTCAACGCCTTACTAATGATTCCTCCAACATACTAAGATTTATGCCCATGATTATTCAACAGAAAATTCCATGGAACGATTTAACAATTGCCACTATTACGCTGAGATTAACCCTTTCGAATGGACTGCGTGCCAAAAATTAGATTTTCACCCTGTTCGCCATTTGATCATTCAAGAAATTAAATCCTACTTCTGTTTCTTTGACAAAACTTTATATCAACCTAAACTGCGTTGAATCTCTAATAATACGCCAATTAAATTAGCTCCCGCACTTTAGAGCTTCCTCAGGCTTTAACAGAAACCGTGGAACCTTTGATAAGGGAATCCGACGCCTCCCAAGAGGATTGTCCTTTACTGTCATAAAAATTAAATGAAAATGGTGATGGCTGTAGGTTTCAACGATAAAAGGAACAAGCCAACTGTCCCAGCAGTAAGAACCCAACTCCTCTTTATCATTTTAAACTTCAACGAGATCTAGGGATATCAAACTTGAAACTTGAATCTTGTTCTGGAATTTGCACTCACAACATTAAAATAGTTGCAATCATTCAGGTTTTTAATGCCCACCAAAATTAAATTACAGCTCTCTGCGCGCACAGTTAGGAACCAACAACACAGTGCTCCTTTACACATATACTACCTCTGAATTCGACAAACAAAGCAAGTGAATTACCATGTAGAAAGGTCCACGGCTTCAATAGCTGGAAAATGCGCTTATACCTCTGGAGAATGAGCTTTTATATGCTCACATATATAAAACTCTTTTTCATGCCATTTCTTGTCATTCTTTCTGTTTCTCAATCGAAGGTATCTGGGCAGTCTGGACAGTACTGAAAGGAGACGTGTATGTTGGGATCCCAAATGGAATCAACTTCGGAATCGGAGCACACAGTTGGTCGTGTGCATGATTTATAAGAAAGGTTCAATTTCAAACCAATGGAATCACCATGTGAACGCATAATTTTCCAAGCGTTATAGCGACTCCAGCCACACATATGACTCTATATTCGACCAAAGGAATAATGCAATCCGCCACGCATCATAATGAAAGTAAATTTGTATTCCATTATGGTATAATACTGATAAACATTTAATATGCAGCTAACTCCGTATTAACGAGAAGAATAAGGAACCCCACGCATGGTATTCTTTAACAGGAAATTACGCTGGTTTTGAGCCTATATTGCCACCATCACCTACCATATTAATACACAAATGATTATATTTTACCTGCCATCAATCGTGCCACGCTTGCAAAAATATTAACACACAGTTATATATGTATTACATACAATCAACAACACCATTCCAACATGTTTATAAAATGATTTAACCATCATCATTGGATACCATACTACGTCTTTAACTCATAACACTTCCAATATAAATGCGCACAACTCAATCAAGCAATTTTAGAGTTCAGCACTCAATGTCTCAAACCCACACTTATCATAAAAATACTTATAATCTTTCTTTGTAGCTAGATCTTCAATGTTCATGGCCCTTACAATTTGCCAGAGAACTAACAACCTTGGCTGTTCAACCTATTATCTACCACACTCCCTCACACTCTCTGATTCTCAATGCCTTTGAGGCTACATAATTTATAAAACTTAGCATGATCTAGAATCACTCAACTAAAAACTCTAAGACTCTACATGGAATGCATACATATGGCAAAAGCATTTTGAGGCTTTATGCCATCTTTTTCCCTGTTCTAAAATAGAAAAGTTTTCCTTATCACTTAATGGTCCACATCCATTCCTTTTATGCCTAAAAGCTCTCCTAGTTTTATTTATTTATTTTGAGAATATCTACTTAAAAGCCTAAATATTAAATTGACTTGGAATTTAGGAAACTAATTCCACAAATGCATGACCCCCTATGTCTATTATTTACAATAATTTCCTTTGGGCCGAATGCTCCTGCATCATTATTTTATTTATTTAGATCATTGTTTTGAATCACAGGCTTTCACATATAGAGTGATTTGAAAATAGACTCTATTAGTAATTGTTTTATATTTTATAGATTATCTTAAGTATAGACTAGAATATTAAAATATTAACTTATGTTAAATATTGTAATTTATTCAAAGTTCTTTGGTTCATGTCATCATGTATTGGGTGTTTCAAGGCTACCTTGTCATTATTTTATTTCCAATAAATTAATTCTGTGTTAGGATGGATTCTAAATTTTGTAAGGAGTTCTAACTTCAATTTGGTATGTTTCTTCTCCATGAATTTATGTTTGAATGGACTGAAATTTTTTAATTGCGACATAAAAATGATTTTGTTTATTCTCTCCTTCATCAAAACTTCAAAATGTAATTTAAATTTTTACAAATGAGAAAATATGTGCAATGCCACATTGAGATAGGATTTATTCCTATAGAATTTTTCCATCTTCACATTCACCTCTTATATGCACCACAGTGAAAGCTAATCATTTTGATATCTCTAAACATTATGGATTTTGACCAAAAATCCCAAATGCCATCTCTTGCTTTAGTTTTAGGTAAAATATCACAATCAAATAAAAAGAGAATAATTCAGATGACCTAACTCTTGTCCGGGAAGGTTGTTCAAAATGAAATTGGTTTCATTAAGACTTGATTCATTCTTAGGTAAAATAACACAATCAAATAAAATAAAAAAATTCATATGAGCTAACTCTTGTCGATAAAGGTCGTTCAAAATGACAGTGGTTACATTAAGACTTGAATTCTAAGCTTGTTTTCCTAATAATATTAAAATTCTGTAGACTTATATGCTTAGTTCTCAAAACTTCATAATACTTACCATCCTTATCGAGAGACTAGTTATACAATGGAAAGTCCTTTTGTGGTGGGTCAACATGTTATTGGTTCCCTAGATACCTAAAAGCTTCCTTTAGGATAAAAAGGTTGGGTTCCTCCCCCAATAGTGTCTAAGGAACCAGGACCCATACCAAGTGCTTAGTATAATCTAATTGCGACAATTTTTTTTATAGAGGCACTACCATTGAACCCCATGCAAGGGAGTGTAACGTTTAAAAAAAAAATTAACTATTTATTTTGCTTACACATGTAGTTAACATGCATTAAAGAGATGACATGTGATTCATAGCACACATTATACATGGGTCACTTACTCTAATTATCCATATTGTCACACCTTACAACTTATCCACACCGGATAACATATACGTATTTATATATTTAATATTGTCTAAGATTTAATATGTCGATATCATGGTTATCTTATATGTTTTCAATTACAATTGATTTACGGATTTTGAAATCGATCCTTTCAACATCCTATATACATTACGTTGTAAATTAATTTATGACCCGACCACCTGGCGCACATCCACCGTCCAACTATTCACTTGATTCGACGGCTAGGATGAAGGCGGAAAATAATGAGGTAATCGTTCTCTCCTAGGTTCGTCAGGGTTCCTCTCATTTCCTCATCCGACGTTAGGGACTTTCTTGTCTACAATAGGGTAACCAACCATGCGCAGGTTTCTTTTCTGGAACGCCCTTATGGCGACCAGTAAGACTTACTTTCCTTCCTCTCTAGCCCGTTTTCTTGGGAATTTGTTCCTTCTGGGGTTCTACAAAACCAAAACCAACTGTTTTGGGGTATGGCTTTTAGGTCAGAGTCCTTCGCTGGGTGTACCAGTGGAGTTGGTGACCATAGAACTCTCTAAGTAGGTTTGATGCCTATACCTTTTGCCCCATCACTTCTCTCTCTTATGTTGGAGTTAATGCTTACATTCCATATTTAAGGAGTTGGTTTGTGATGGTTGAGAAATTCTCTCAACCTCTCTATCTAAAGTAGGAATAAGTTGGATCTCAAAAACTCTATTTAATAGAGTGATCTGAATGTAATCTGTGTGTGTGAGTGTGTTTACACATGCACCAATTGTGCATAATATAATTGTGTTTATGTAATTGTGTGTGATTTTACCTGATTTTATCATGGTACCAAAGCTGCTAAGATCTGAACCTGTGTGGTGAGGAGGTGCATCTGGCTGTTGCAACCTGAGTATTCTGGACAGAGCCACGTACACGAGAATCCATTGTGCTGAAGGAAAATCATGCAGGGCCTTTTCTGTAGCGTAGCTGGATCAATTATGAAGAATTTGGGTGAAGTGACAGAGAGCGAATGGATCTGTTGATTCAAAGGAGCTGTGAAGCATCACCGTGCACATATAATCAATAAATTCAAATCCTGCCATTTAAGCCTGTGTAATCATTTGTGCAGAATGGTGGATAAGCCGCCAATCGCATCTGGATTGGAGTTGTGATGTGTAGACTAGTGTGGAGCAACGGTAGCTTGTTTTTACAGTCCTTGAGCTGAGCTTAGAGCGCATAATAGTGAGATCGGGGAGAGTCATTGCGCTGGGGTGAAATGACTACGAGAAAGGTTCATAGCTCATTTCAATTGATCTCTCTAAATCTGTAGAACTCTGAATTCGGCCAAATCGAGGGTTTAACTTCTGAAATCAACCATTGTTTCAGGATATCATGGTTTAAGAATTGTGATATTTAGGGATCTGTCGAAATGAATACAAAAAACAACCAGGTGAAGGAGTAGTAACGTGGATCTGTTGATGAGGGCTAGATTTGATAACAGCATCGGGTTGTGTGCTCTGTACGCGGGAACTTCAAACGTTAGAATAATTTGCTGGCAGAAACGTCGATATTCCTCCACCCAAATGCACCACACCTGCGTCCTTAAGGGACATCTACACGCAGTTCTATGTCTGGCAACAGTGGCGGATTCTGATCTGCTATTCAGTGGTTCGGCCAATGGAGCCATTATTATCTGGAACAGGGGATTGGACTCCGACGTGCATACTTGTTGGGCAACTATTCGAACATATGGAGGCCCTGTGCAATGCATTGCTGCCACTTTTGAAGAAAAAAATGGGTATCTGGCTGTTAGTGGAAGCCTTGATGGAATAGTAAAAATGTGGTGTATTATTATGAAACAGTCTTGTGAAACCAGAGCATGGATAGGAGAAGTTATTTCGGACATTCCAGCCGGAACTGAAGAGACAGCGATAGATACGTTTGGGATTATATTAGTTTAATTTCCATTATAATAAAATGTTTGAAGAAATCAGTAAGGCTCAATATGGATGGTTGTCCAAATAGTATGGCAGTTGCGGATCTAGGGAAGGATCCCTTATTAGTGGTAGACGTGGAAGTGGTTTCCTAATGAGGTTATGCGACAGATTGGGATGTTGTCCAGTGATTGACTTCGGGAGGTCCTTGATTCGGGAGTTGAGGAAGGGAACTCGGGAATCCAACTTGCCAACTACACCTTTCCGAGGGTTACGAGGCAACTTGATGGAACATCTACTAATAAGCTTGATTATTTTGTTATTTTCATGTAATGTAATCATTAAGGGGGGATGTTGGAGTTAATTCTTACATTCCATATTTAAGGAGTTGGTTTGTGATGGTTGAGAAATTCTCTCAACCTCTCTATCTAAAGTAGGAATAAGTTGGATCTCAAAAACTCTATTTAATAGAGTGATCTGAATGTAATCTGTGTGTGTGAGTGTGTTTACACATGCACCAATTGTGCATAATATAATTGTGTTTCTGTAATTGTGTGTGATTTTACCTGATTTTATCATCTTCCTAGTTTTCTGAATTAAGTGAAATGATCTATGTTTTCCTTCCTTTCTATTTAACAGTGCCAGAGCATATGCGTTTTGGGTATTATTCAGGTAATTTATTTCATTGCAATTTTCTGTAAGTCCTTTTCGATTGATATAATTCCAAATTCCGAGAATCAACACGAATATGAACTTTGTTTCTAAGTTATGTTCTTTGTCGATCTCTTTGGTTTTTCTCAGAATGTTGTGCCAGGCAGCTTCTCATTCGCCTCTTGTTTTTCACCAGGTTCTTTTCCTTCAACTTGCTCAAAGGAATTATGGATATTGTGACAGAGACTAATCTGAAGCGGCTTAATTTAATTTATCTTTAGCTGACTAGGATGCCCTAGGGTCTAGAAAGAACTTTGGTTTGTTGGTTATAATGGTTTACTTTAGATGCTCATATACTATGCCCGATTTAGTTAGGAATATAATATAAAAACCCTAATGGGTTACGTCACTAGCTTCTCATATTCATATATATATATATATATATAATATATATATATATATATATATATATATATATCTGTCTGTATACTTCAGCACACAACCGTTATCTATTCTTCTCTGGGTTTTTCCTGTGAAATGAGCGATAGATTTTATCCACTTATTCATTTTGTGTATAGAGTTTGGTTACGGATAATTTTAAAGTCTCCCGATATTTGTATATTTTTCCACACTCGATTGTTTAGAAATTTGCACTAACTTTTGATTTTCGTTTCTCAAATTCGGAATACACAGTTAAGGGTTTTCTCATTCTATAAATATTCAGATTATTATTGGTTTTTGGGTATTCATCCATTAAATTAGGTGATTGGAAAGTTCATCTATTTCAGTATTTCTTTGACTTATGTCTACATATGATTTCTTTTAAGCGTTTTTTTATTCTAAATATTTTTCAAGTACCCAAATGTATGATTGCAAGGTGGGCTAACCTCGTTGTCAGCTCATATTGCTTGCGAGGTGTTGTAGGGTTAGGCCATGGCTCTGGAGTATCCTTCATAGGCTTCCCGACCTCTTGGCTCAAGGTTAACCAAAACCCTCACACCACAACACCCTTGTTTCCTCTAACTGTTGAAAAGTATGTTATGTTTTAGATTAAAATTTTTCTGGAATAAATGTATAGCAGTTTCTCTTATAACCAGGGTTTTATTAATTCCACTTCTCTTTTATATTAATAGAAAAGAAACAAACTTCTATTTATTCACATTATTAAGCTACTTTCTTGCATCATTCACATAGTTCAATATACTTCTACAAAACTATTATTCTCTTGTCTCGTGGTATTCTATTCAGTTTTGAGTTCTCAATTGCACTATTTAATTTGTTTTTTCATAACAAATAAAAAATATAAAATTAGAGTATAGTGTCATGAATGCCATTTAGAATTAACAAAATACATTCTCATAATAATACTTATCTGGTCTCTTGTCTATAATGAAAAATTAATCAACAAGTCTCTCCATTTGACTATGTTGTATCCCCCCAAGCTTCCACTCATCTAGACAATGTAGGTGTAAACTGTGAGTTATCCAACTTACAAACATCAATAGCACCTAGTCTAGTTTAGAGACATAACTCACAAGATTTATTTTAAGGGTTGCATTAACTCAAAGTCCAAATTAAGAACTCCTTAATACCTTGCACCATCGTTCTCAATTGCACAACGTCCTGTGTTAGGATTTCATTTTCCTTTTTGTATCTCTCTCTCTCTCTCTCTCTCTCTCTCTCTCTCTCTCGCTTATTAGGCTCCTTGCTTCCAAAAAATGAATTGCCTTCCTTGGAACCATTGTTTTTATGTGAAAGACTAGAGTTTCAAACAGACCTAACTATCTCAAGAATTATTTATTTATTTATTATATATTTCAAAAGTTTTATTTTAATACTCAAAACTTCCTTTTTCAATCATTTCTTAGTCACATCATTCATTAAGCCTTCCTCTAGACCATGGTTAGTTAAGTTCATAAAAGAAACAATAAATGTGAAAAGTAACGATTAAGATAATGGTATAAATTCATAAAATATCCACGAGGTGTCACATCGTCTCCCCTCTCGAGCGAAACATCGTCCTCGATGTTTAGGTCAAAATGCTTAACCAAGTCTAGGTAGGATTCTCACATGAATTCTTTATCTTTCCAAGTGGCCTCATCTAGGCTGGAGCGCTTCCATCACACTTTAACCTAGGTGATGCCTCACCTCTGTAGTGTTGTTTCTCTTTGTTCAAGAATGCACAAAGGTTCTACCAACAGTTTTCCATCTACATTGACCTGTGTCAATAATTTCATTGTCTCATTACTTGTACTAGTTACTATCAATATTATCTAGTTTAGAGTCACAACTTATATGTTATGTGCATATATTGCCAACTAATCACCTCTCTAGGATCATAAATATATTTCTTTAATAATGACAAATGAAACACATCATGCAAACTGATGTGAGAAGGTAACACTAGTCTGTATGCTACCAACCCAATTTTTTCCAAAATATGGAAAGGACTGTGGTGTCATGGTGCTAATTTCGCATAGCGATCCCATCATAAGGTTATTTTCTTAAGATTCGCTCGTAGGTAAACATAGTTTCCTACATGAAACTTTTTGTAGGTCCTTTTCTTGTCTGCATAAGTCTTCTTCCTATCCTGGGAGACCTATAATTTTTTACGTACTTTCTTTAGTTTTTATTCCATGTAAGAAAGTATTTTCAGTTCTAATATTATCTTACCTTCAGGATTATTCCAATTGGTAGGATATCTTAATTTTCTCCCATATATCACCTCACATGGACTCATTCCCAAGGATTCATGGTAGCTATTTCTGTAAGAAGATTCAAATAAGTGGAGGTACTTGTCTCAGTCAATTGTTGCATCACATATGTTCTTAACATGTCCTAAAACACCTAATTCACCTGCTCAGTTTTCCCATCATTCTGAGGTGGATACACACTGATGAACTGGATTTGAGTTCCCAATCTAGTAAATAAGGCTTTTGAAAATTTAGAGGCAAATTTCACATACCTGTTTGAAATCGCCACTTTCAGTATACCATGTACTTGAAATATCTCCATCACAAATATGTTAGTAATTTCAATTGTTTTGTATGTAGATTTAACAGGTATAAAATGGGTTGTTTTGCTTAATTTATCCACCACTACCATAACGGAGTCATTCAATTTCCTACATTCTGAAATTCCCATAATAAAATCTAGAGTAATCGTATCCCTTTCCCATTCAAGAATGGGTAGGGGATGGAGTAGCCCAACAAGATGTTGATGTACCACTTTAACTTTCTGGCACTCTAAATATTTAGCCAAGTTTTCACTGATGTCTCTCCTCATCAATGGCCAAAAGAAATTATTTTTAATTGCATGAAACAATTTTTGATATCTGGGGTGAGCAATATAAAGGCTCTTGTGGAGCTTATCCAACATAAATTGCTTAACATAAGTTTATTTAGGAACATATATTATTCATTTAAAGGTTAGTATTCCATCACCATTTAGGCCATAGTCAGATTACTTACCCAAGTTTTGTGGTTAACTAACTTGCTACTATAAAAAAATATATTCAGGGTTGTTATCAACACCGTCTTTAATTTTCCCCAAGAATTTTAGTTCCACCCAACCGTATTGAATTTCATATACGTAGTATAGCTTCCTACTCAACACATCAATCATTTGGTTCTCTTTTCCCTTGAGATGTTTTATGTCGAAGTCAAATTTACTTAGAAGAGCAGTCCATCTAGCTTGGCAAGCATTTGAATGTGGTTGGCCAGAGAAATTCATTAAACTACTGTGAATAATCATTAACAAGAATTTATTTCCAAATAGATAATGTTTCCATACCTTTAATGCATGCACCATCATATTTAACTCCAAATGATAGGTAGAATATTTTTGTTCACGATCCTTCAATTTGTGGGATTCATATGCTATAACTCTTCAATCCTACATCAGCACCACCCACCACCTTCCTTGCAAGCATTTGTGCACAGAGTAAAATCCTTTTCTAGATCTGCCACTTTTAAAATAGGAGCAGAGGTTAGTAATTTCTTGAAACGTTCAAAACTTTGTTGACACTCTGTTGTCCATTGAAATCCTTCCCTTTCTTTTCCATGGAGGTAATAGGATAAGCATTTTTAGAAAACCCCTCAATAAATGAACAATAATATCTAGCTAACGACATGAAGGATTGAATACCTGCAACATTTTTTGGGATAAGCCATTCCTTGAATTTTTTGATCTTCTCAAGATCCATTATTGTTCCTTATGATGTTATGATGTGTCACAAATATTAAATATGATCTTTATAGAAATCACACTTATTGTGTTTAGCGTATAATTGGCTTTTGTGTAGGGTTTGTAGTATGATTATTAACTTTTTCTCATGGTCCTCCAAATTTTTAGAGTAGATCCGAATATCGTCAATAAATATTAGAACATATTTGTGTAAATAGGGATGGAGTATACCACTCATCAAACTCGTAAATGTTGCGGAGTATTGGTCAGCCCAAAGGGTAACACCACGATTTCATAGCGACTGTAGTGAGTCTGGAACGATGTCTTACATATGTATTCCTCTTTAATTCGTATTTGATGATACCCTGACTGTAAATCAGTCTTGGAAAAAACCCTTTCCCCTTTAACCTAGTCAAATAGATCATCAATCCTTGGTAGAGGTTATTTATTTTCTATAGTCATCTTCTTTAGATGTCTATAGTCAACACATAACCACAGTGTACCATCCTCTTTCCTTAAAAATAATATAGGGGCTCCCCAAGGTGACATACTTGGGTGTATATAACCTTTATGAAGAAGTTCTTGCAGCTTCGTTTTAAGCTCTGTTAATTCAGGTATACTCGTACGATATAGAGTCCTTGACACTAGGATCACTCCTAGAATTAATTATATGGTTAAATCAATATCTCGTTTAGGTGGCAGCCCAAGTATTTCCTCTATAAAAAAATTAATAAACTCTCGAGTATGTAGTACACCTTTCAAACAGGTTACTTTATATTTAGAATTTGTATAACCTAAATGAACAAGATAGATTTGGAAACCTTTCTGAATACATTTTCCTGCTTCATTAGTTGTAAGAGGTCATAATTCAATAACTCTTTTTATTCCTTGGATATCTTGTCTTTTTCCATTCCCATCAAGGAAATTTACAGTTTTATCCTTCCAATTTATCAATGACCAATGTTTTCCTAACCAATCCATTATGATTAATACAACATATGCCCCTAACGGTAAGATGTTTAAGTATGTTGCAATTTGTTGTCTCACTACCCCAAGGGAAAAGTTTTTCAATTTAGCAACCACCCTTCACCATGGTAAATTTTAGGGGTGAATTTTTGGCGAAAGGCGAAAAAGTTAAGGGGCTTTTCATTTTATAGGGGCAAACTTTTTATAAAACACCCATTTCATATATTTAGCCCAAATTTTATTTTAAAAATAATCATTTTTTCATTTTAGCCCAAAAAAAGGGACATATAAACTATGAAAATACTCATTTGACCTGATTCACTCGGTTTGGCAGGTTATATTCCATTATAATCACGCGATTTTCTGTTTTACAATGTTAAATTCATTTGTAATCACCCATTTGGGAGGTTGTATTTGGTCCCAGTAAATAAAAATATAAATAAAGTGGAGCTATGGTAAATAAATAAAAATATATATAAGCTAGAGGTATGGTAAATAAATAAAACCTCTTTTTATATTTAGTCCATAACCCTCTTTCTATTTAAGAAGGCTAAAAAAAGAGGTTTTAATTAAGCAAATCCCATGGGCCAAATACCATATTTATAAAAGAGTTATGGTAAATTAATAAAATTATAAATAAACGAAAGGTATGGTAAATAAATATAACATTTTTTTAATATTTACTCTATAAGTCACCTTATATTTACGAATACACAATGGTGTAAATAAGTAAAAATATCAATAAAGTGGACGTATGGTAAATAATTAAAACCTCTTTTTATATTTAGTCCATCACCCTCTTTCTATTTAAGAAGGCTCAAAAAATAGGTTTTTATTTAGGTGAATCATATGGGCCAAATACCATATTTATAAAAGAGGTATGGTAAATTAATAAAAATATAAAGAAACAAGAGAGGTATGGTAAATAAATTAAACATTTTTTTTATATTTACTCCATAAGTCACCTTATATTTCGAAAAACCAAAAAATGTGTTATATTTAGCTGAAGCATATGGGCCAAATACCATGGGCCAAATTATTATTAATACGATGCAAAAAAATATTAATATCCTCAATATTAGTATTAATAGAAATAAAGATGACACATGGTATTCCCATGGAATGTAGCCCATTTAAAGGGGGGAATTAAATGAGCATAGATCCAAATTTACTCTAGATCTACTAAGATCGTCATATGCAAACTAGCATAGAGTGAAAAACTATTTGATCCCTCTCGAAGCTTGGTAGATCAAGAATAAAAATGGATCTTGTAATTTAATGTCACTGAAACATTTTAACTTGGTTAAAATAAAAAAATAAAATAAAGAACAATTATTAATTTTACTAATTCTTATAAATTGCTAATAGTAGTTTTTAAGCTCTACATTTATGATAACCCATGGTATTGACCCATGGTAATACCATGGTATTCATGTGAGCATAGCCTATTTAAAGGGGAAATTCTATTAGCTTAGATCCATCTTAATTCTAGACCTACCAAGTGGTGAGAGGGATAAATAGATTTCATCCCTCTAAGAGTGGTAGATGTGGAGTTAAGATGGATATAGGTTGGTTTTTATGATAATGATGATATTAAATAGACTTGGGAAATTATATTGTAAAAAACATCTTAAGGTGAATGGTTAGAGCTACATTTAGTCACTTCAGAAAATTTAGTAAAAGATACAAATATCTCCAGTAATGTTGGTTTTTCTGATTTAAAAAATAAATAATTCAAAACAATGAAATCTTATCACTATTTCCAATGAAATCGTATCTCTTTCCACATCACCCTCGCAGGAAAAGAGATAGTTGTTGCCCAAATTTTCCACCATTTTTCAAACGTTCTCAGTATGATATCTTCATGAAAAAGTTAAGGTACTCATATTGGATTAGTTGATTGAAAAATATGTTGGTTTGTACAACCTTTCATCTTCTTTGTTATTCTAGGTTTGTCATAATGATCTATAGGGGTTAGGCCACTGCACCATATTGTCCTATAGAGTGGAGATTGTGCACCAAAAAGGAAATTGATTCACATGTTACAATGCTATTAAAAAGTGAAATATGTATGATGGTAGTGAATTATGCTAACAAGCAATTTAGATTGCAAGAGACATAATTAGATTTTATTATTTAATTGAAGATTTTGCATTAAAATAATAATAAATGTACACTTATATATTTATATATTAATTGAAAGGATTCTGACAACGGTTAGTTCTTTCCATTAGATCCCCTTCAGGAATTTGGGATACCTATTGCTTTCTTATATTATATAGTTGGGGCTTGCTACTTGTTGGCATGTTGGGGTAAACAAACTTGATGTGTTTTTTTTTTTATCTCACAGTTGGAGTTTATGGAATAAGAAATAAATTTGATAGCTTGAAAAAAGTGGTAGAGAAAAGATTAATCTCTCCTACCCTGACAAAACTGGTGGTCAAGATAAACACATACGAGAACTTTGTTGTGCAATCTTATCAAAACTAATAGAAGGATATGAAAGATTGTACAGTAAGGACCTTGATAAACATGACCATTGAAACTTGCAACATTGTTTGTAGGAAGAGAAAATTATGTTTATTTTTTCCAAACATGTATGTTAGTATATTACAGTTTAATGAATATGTTTTCCTATCATCATATATGGTTTCATACTTTAACAAAACATTCGCCAAGACTTCACAATGTTTTATTATTCAATGAAAGATTTGTCAAGATCTTATGAGATTTTATAATCTAGTGAAAGATTCGCAATGACTTTACAAGATAATATAATCTAGTGAGAGATTCCCCAAAAAAATTATATATACATATTATATTATTGATAAAATCACCTCCCATTTTTCCAGTGCATCATGGGGATTCGCCCATTTATTATATGTATAAGGTTCTCGTAATTTTTCGCTTCCCTTCGCTTGGCATCAATAGCTAAATAGTCTAATCAGGGGTTTTTAAATCTCATTTTCTGTAGATTACAATTTCTACTAATTTTGGACTTATGTAACCTAGGCTTGCACCTGGGTCAATTAAAATAAAATAAAAAATGTTCTGATTTTACCTTCAATTTCTATCATTATAGATTGGTATTCCACTTGGTTAAAACTGCAATAATTTGTGGAATTCTCCTAGCCACTTCCCCTTTCATAGAGTCTTCGTGAATATTAGTAGCTTGATCAGTGTGGGTATGGTGAGGAAAAGTTTTATAATAAAGGGGCTCTCCATAACCCCAACATTGCAAAGTGGGTTTTGTGTTGTTCACTAGATTTCCATTGAATTGCGCTTGGCATCTAAAGCTACATTAATCTATGAAATTTTCATAGCCACTTCTCCCACCCTAGAGGTTTCTTGAATATTAGAAGTTTACTCGGTGTGGTTGTGGTGAGGACAATTTTTGTAATAATGGGGCTCTCTATAACCCCAACACTGCAAAGGGGGCTTTTGTTGTTGACTAGATTCTGATCGACTTGCCACTTTTGCTTGCTTGACTTTAGTTTGTGGTCCAAACTTTCGCTGATTTCTTCCGACCATTTTGGATTGTGGTTTTTTGTTCATAATCTTTCCATTAGTGTCTTTTTCACCTCGATGGTTCTGGAAATTGTTTGGACCTTTCCTATTCAACCCACTTCTACTAGCTTCCCCTTATTGTTTCATTTGCTAGAAGTAGATAAGGGCCTTCTCGATAGCTTCATCCATTGATTCTGGGTACTCAAATTCTAGTTTATACTTCATAAAAATTGGTAGACTGCTAGTTAAATGATGTATCTTAGTTTTCTCCTCTCGAATGTATGGAACACATTTAGCAAAGATGTAAATTTGGTTATGAATTCATCCATAGTTAGTTGTCCCAGTCTTAAGTAATAGACCTCTTTTTCTTTTTTATCGTAGAAGCGTCCAATTAGATATTTATCTTTAAAATGTTTATGAAATTTTCTCCATGTTATCTCCTGTTGATCAATTTCCTGGACAATTTTGACTTCTTCCAACCACATAGTATCTTTTCTTTGCAACTAGTAAATCGCCAATCTTGCCTTCAAATTATTATCAAATAATTATACTTGAAAATATTTATTCATATTGATCAACCAAGCCTCGACTGCTTCTTCAACTTTGCCATCAAATATTGGGGGTTTTATATTCTCGAACTCCACTTGAAGTTCAACTTTCTATTTCTGTCCCCCTTATCACCTAAGACATTGTCAGATTTCCCCTCTTCATCATTATGTCCCCCATTTGATTCCTTGTTATATTGTCCATGCTGAAGTGTTCTTGTATGATTTCCATTTCCAGCAATTCGGTTGGGTCCCCATTGATTCTATTTGCGTGACAAAATTTTCAAGATTCTTTCTTGCTCCTGCCCTAGCCTTTCATTGTCAACTCTTAAGTTAGTAATCTCATTGCGGAGTTGCTAGACCGAATCCAACAATGCCGCATTCGCTTGCTAGGATAACTCTCCCAATTACACCCACATCTATGGATTGGTCTCCAAATTAGGTACATTGGATATTCTATGAGCTTAAGTCCCTCTCTCAATCATGTTTCAAACTATGTGCACAATAAAATTTTTCTAACATCTTAGTTACTTGCTTGGTTAGAGTGTGGAAACTGACACCACTTGTGGCGTTTATCACCCAAAAAAAAAATAACTATTTATTTAGTTACACATGTAATTAACATGTATTAAAGAGATGACATATCTTTTGTGGCACACATTATACATGTGTCACTTACTGCAATTATCCTAATCATCACACATTATAACTTATCCACATCGGATAACATACACATATTTATATATTTACTTTGCTCTAAGATTTAATATGCAATGAATAACATGGGTATATCATATGTTTACAATTAAAATTTATTTATGGCTTTTCAAATCGATCCTTTCAACAACTTCCTACATACATTGCATTGTAAAGTAATTTATGCTCTGTAAATTAATTTATGCCCGAACTGCCTGGTACACATCCACCATACAACTAGTCACTTGATCCGATGACTGCGATGAAGGAAAATAATAATGAGGTAATCTCTGTCTCTTGGGTTCTCGATGGTTTCTCTCATTTCCTCATTTGGTGTTATGATATTTCTAGTCTACAATATGGTAACCAACCAGGAGTAGGTTTTTTTGTTGGAACACCCTTATGGCGACCAGTAAGACATACTCTTGTTCCTCTACAACCTGTTTTGTGGAGAATTTTTTCCTTGTGAGGTTCTACAACACCGAAGAAATCTTCATGGGGGTATGTCTTGTAGCTTAGAGTCCTCCAGGAGTACCAGTGGAGTTGGTGGCCATAGCACTCTCCAAGCACGGGTTTACTGCTTATACATCTTACCCTTCATTTTTCTCACTTGTTGGTTTTATGAATTAAGTGAAATGATGTATGTTTTCCTTCTTTATTGTTTGACAGCACCACAGCATATGCATTTTGGTTATTTCTCAGGTAATTTGTTTCATGCAAGTTCTTTTCAATTGATAGATGTCGAACTTTTTAGAATTAACTTGAATGTGAACTTTGTTTCCCAAGTATGTGTTGTGCCAGTCCCTTTGGTTTCACTCCCAACATTGTGCCAAGCAGCTTATCATCCTCCTCGTGTTTTCCTCCAGGTTATTTTCCTTCACCGTGCTCAATGGAATTATGGATATTATGATATATTCTAATATCTAGTGGCTAATTCCTTGTATCTTTAGCTAACTAAGATGAACTAGGGCGTAGAGAAAACATTAGTTTTCTAGTTATAATGTTTTAGCTTAGTTCCTCATGTGTTGTGTTCCTTTTAGTTATGAATATAAAGGAAAGACCCTAACTGGGTTATGACAACAGCTTCTTTTCTGTTTCTTTGACATTAATGGGTAAGTGAATAAATTCCATTGCTCATTTCACAAAAGAAACTAACAAAAGGCTTAGATAATAGTTGTGTGTGAAAGTATGTTATGTTTTAGATTGAAATTTCTATGAAATAAATGTATAACAATTTCTCTTGTCACTTCAGTTTTATCAGTTCCAATTTTCTTTTATGTTAATAGAAAATAAGCATAATTCTATTTATTTACATTATTCACCCAAATCCTTGTATCACTCACACATTTTAATACAGTTCTACATAAGTATTATTCTATTGTCTCCTAGAATTCAGTTTTGAGTTCTCAATCATAGTGTTTAATTCCTTTTTTCAGAAAAATTAGAATAGATAAAATTTCAGTTTTCTTTTCCAGACTCGTACTGTCATGAGTACCATTTCGAATTAACAAAATACATTCTCATAATAATAGTTATCTAGTCTTGTTTGCATTGTAAAATTAATCAGGAAGTCTCTCCACCTGACCGTGAGGTGGGCAATAATGTCAAGTCTCCCCACAAGCTTCCACTCATGTAGGTGTAAACCCTAAGTTATCCAGCTTCCAAACATCAAGACCATATGGTCTATTTCATAGTCATAACTCAAAATATTTGATTTAAGGGTTCCATTGGCTCAAAGTCCAACTCAAGAACTCCTTAAGACATTGCAACATCCTTCCCACCCGCACAACTTCTTTTGTGAGGCTTTCATTTTTCTTTTGGTATCTCTCTCTTGCTTCTCAAAATGTTTCCTTCTGAATAAAGACCTGGCTTCCTTAGAACCATAATTTTTCTAAGAAATAAGAGAATTTCCAACTGACCTAACTCTTCAGAGATTTTATTTATTTATTTATTATATGTTTTAAAATTTTTATTTTAATACTCAAAAGTTCCTTTTTCAATCATTTCTAAGTCACATTGTTCATTAATCCTTCATCTACACCATATTTAGTTAGGTTGTTAAAATGAATATTAAACATTAAAATTAAGGATTAAAATAAAGCTAAAAAATTATAAAGTATCCACAAGGTGTCACAGGGAGCTTCCATCATACTATGACTTGTCTCTACGCATCGCACCTTGCATATTGTTTATGGTAGTTGTTAAAATAATATAATTTGTACTCAACATTCTCTCTCTTGTTATTTTTTTTGCACATAGAGGAGTGTTGGAGAATAGGATGAATAATACCTAGGAAAAAATTCCGATTGTTTCTCTACATCAAGGAAACTTCACAATGTCCATATATTTTGTTAATGAATCTATGACATTATTCAAAGTGTTCAATCTTTCTAGAAACACATTCTTCTCTTCAATCATATATTTGTCACGAGGAGACACCAAACATCAATATACTTTGTCTTCAAGTAATAAGCAATGTTCTTTTCAAGGAAGATTTCACTCTCGTTATCACAATCTATCTTTACAATTTATTGTACAAAGTCAATACCTACACTAAATCTTTGAAATCATATGACTTCCTCTCTTCCCATGAGTGTTCTTCATGTGTTAAAAATACATACACAATAATACCATTGGAGATCATATTTTTATCATTGAACTACTTTCTCCTCCAAATAGGCTAAACAAATGCCCACTTGTAGCTCTTCTATGATCTAGATCTCTAGCCGAATATTCACCAACAAAGTCACGTATTTCCTAGACTCTATTAAATACTAACAATCTTTGGTATCACAATTCATCGCTATTAGTGCCACACAAATACATGAAAACCATCTTCATTGTTGTCTAATGATCCGTCCCTATTTTTTACATATAGCGACTCAGTACTCCCACTACATTTTCAATTTCCAATCTAGTATAGATTATTTCATACATCAATATTACAACCGTAGTCCCATAAGGAGCATAATACATTTCTTTTCCTCTTCATTTGTCATGGGACACTAATCTGCAGATAACTTTAGACCAATAGGAATAAGAAACTTTACCAATTTACATTCAAAGATATTAAATCTTTGGAACATTGTCCCTACATACTTTCTCTAAATTAATATGAGTTTCATGTTTTCGTGGTCTCTTTCAATTTTCATTGCGAAGATAAAATTTGTAGCACTAACAAATTTCATGGTTAGAAGAGATATTGATCTTTCAATTCCTATATGATTTCCCTACCATTACCAATCTGAAACATCATCCATATATAGACAAATTAATAACATGGTCACCAAGTAATTTTAAATAAATTCAGTAATCTACTTTTCTCCTTCTAAAGCCAAATCCAAATGTATTAGAATTAATTTTTTTATATTACATCCTTAATGATTCCTCTAATTCATAGAGGGACATTTTCATGATGCATATTAGTTATTCTTTTCCTTTCATAGTGAAGCCTTTTGACTTCTTTATGTGTATTTATTCCTCCACACCCCCATGTAATAATGTTGTCTTTACATCTATATGATCTACTTAAAAATCAAAAGTAGAGGCAACAGATAAAGAAATATATTAGAATTTAAGTTGGCAATAAGAGAAAAAATATCACCAAAGTAATTTCCCTTTAATTGGGAATAAGTCTTTATTACTAACCAACATTTATATTTCTCCACTCTTTCTCCTACATTAAATTATTCTTAAAAGTCCATTTTCTTCCAACGAGATTTCTTCCAACTACCAAATCCACTAGATCTCAAGCCTCATTATTGTCCAAGGCTTCCATTTCTTCAACCATGAATTTTTTCTAGAGTTTTCCATCCTCTAGAACCACTTCCCTCATAATAATTCTAGGATTATCATCAATAATAAATAAAGATAAATTTGAACAAATATCAGGTGGAGTATACCTTTATGACTTCCTTCTTTCCCAACTTGATCTCCTCGGTGTTGAAGTATTTTCTTCTTCTAACCCCTATTATTATATAAAGTCTGATTACTCATCCTTATACTCAAACTCTACCTTTTTCTAGTTATTTCTCCTTTGGTATGACTTCGTATTTGACAACATATTTGACTTATCTAAATACCAGAACTTCAATATGCACTACCTTCTTAGTTCCTAGGTTCCAAACCTTATGTAACCTTTCAAAATCTATAATCTATATGTATATATATGATATATATATATATATATTATATATATAACCCATTCATCTTCCTTATCTATCTTACTCCTATTCTCCTTTAGAACATGTACATAAGCACCATAACCAAATACCCTAAGATGCTTAAGACGAGGCTTCTTAGAAATCAATACTTCATGTGGAGTATTACCATTAAAAATTAATAAGGGTGATCTATTTACCAAGTAACATGCAATATCCACTACCTTTACCTAGAGTTCTTATCCTAACCTAGCAAGACTCAACATGTTCCTTGATTTATTTATCAATGTCTCGTCAATCCTTTCTAAAACTCCATTTTGGTGAGGAACATATGTAGTATCCTTATTCTTTGATATATTAAATTTATTAAAAAACTATTCAAATTCACTCCTACCAAAATCTCCACCAGTATCTATTCTGAATGCCTTATTTTTCTTAATTATATTATTTTCTGTAGGAGGCTTAAACTCATTTAATTTTTGAAAGAATTTCAATTACTTCTTGAGTAAATAAGGCTATTTATTCGTTGGCAAGTCATCTATAAATGAGAAATATTACACCTATTTAACTAGTGGTGAAACCAACATACTTCGAAATATGCTGATCTGTGCTAGTTGTGATATTCCCTTTGACCTTTTAGAATCATAGGGGAAACCTACACGATCTTGCTTCCTAGATAAACAATGTTGAAAGAAATAAAAATTAGTGAATTTATTTTACTAATTGCACATGGGCCTCCTCTGGTGTTGTTATAGAATAAAATTATGCTAACCAAATTTTAAATCTTCTATTTAAATTTGACAAAGTACTACTTATTTGTAACAATAGTATATAACCACCATGACTCCTCTAAGGCACATAGGGAAGAAGTAACATTAAAATATAGGAATAACAATACTAAGTAGATTAAATTTGTTGTTCTAAAAGGTCAAATTATTCTTCCTTTAGCAGCTACGGAGGAGTAGTTTATACACACTTAATATAATTGCTTATTAATTTTTGAGTATTGAAAGGAGATAGTGTTTTTTTTAACAAAATGGTTAGGTTTATTCAGTTAATTTCATGTTGAGTTCAAGGTCAGAACCTTTTACATTTGCAACAATATTTTCAACAAATAAGTTTATTAAAGTCCAAATATGACCTAATTTCTCACTACATTGTCTAAATGTTTAAACTCTAAATTGATATTTTCTATACACCTTACAAAAAAATCCTAAAACTGATATATACTTTCAACACATTATTGAAGACAAAAATAAAAATAACTTGCACTAGGTGGACTGGATTCAAGGTTGAATTCTTCATTATCCTCAATGAGTTGTCGTAGTTGTAGTGAAGAAATAGCCTTGAACATGTCCTCCACCAAGACATCCCTCTTCACTTGATCTAAAGCCTCAACCTACTGCACCTTCATCACTTCCCTCCTTCCTTATTCCATGCAAACTACAATATCATCATTCTTGATCAAGCTTTCCAATCTTTCAAGATGAGGATCAAAAAGAAATTTTTTTGATTGGAAGCTATCTAACTTGATCTAAATAGGACCAATTTTCTAGTTGAGAATAGATAATTGAGAATTAACCTTGACAACCCCCATTTACCCCTTCCTACTTAATAATGACAAGATATACTCCATTGTTTCCATGAGATAGTCGAAATGCTAATTAAATTATACCTTCTCAGAGCCTGATAGCCTTTCCACATTTGCACCAGCATAAGATTCGACCTTCCTTGCCGTGGAATTATGCAGTACAAGGAAAATACCCACTATTGGAGTTTTTTGCAAAAGCCCCTATAAAGATATGCCAAAAATATGTTTGTGGTGAAGGTCACTAGTGGAGTTGGGTGGGAGGATGTTTTAGCATATGTTTTTTAATGGTGTTCCTATAATACAATAATGAGTTGTTGAATTAATATAAATAAATAACTAAATAAGGAAAAACAGTGCGTATACTACTAGATAGCACTAGAAGAGGGTAAAATTTAAAAGAAAGTGACTGGTAAAATTCGTTTTTCCTATTATGGTGCTATACTCCCATGAAGCGCCAATGATAAAATAGTATATGAACACCTAAGTGCAGAAAAAATATGGTGCATTTTTTTGTGGTTTTAAATTTAAAAGTAGTGGTGCACATATTATATTATATGCACCGGTGCAGTTAATATTATAAGCCCTAGTGCATAAACAAATGGTGCACTAGGGCAATGTTTTTAATTTCAAAAATAGTGATGTGCTACTCATATAATAAGCGTTGGTGCAATAAAAATAATTGTATGTAATGATGCTTAATAAATAATAGTACGCTGTTTGAGAGTTATGTTCTTTGAAAATAAAAAATAATCGTTTGCTCAGTACATCGAAAGTAGAGGACTAGTGTACATTTAAAGAAATGTCATTTGTAAATTTCATTTTCACCATTATGTATTATACTACCATGAACCTCTAGTGCTTTAAAATTTTAGGAACACCTTGGTGCGCTACGCAGAACCATAGACCTAGTGCGTATATTTCTGAATAACACTTGACGAAGGATTAATTTAAAAAATACTAGTTGTGAAGTTCACTTTCACCATTTCAGTGGTATACTCCCATGAAGCACTGGTGCCATTTCCTTTCTAAAATTCCCTAGTGTGTAAATAACATGGTGCAACATGGTAGGTTTTTAATTTAAAAAATTGTGGTGTGATGCGTTAATAATCGACCTCGACACGGTTACTCCAGCAAACTAGAACATGGTTAAATAAAATTCATTTTTACCATTTGCAGTGCTAAAGAGCTCTTAACAACTAGTGCAACCTTTGCCTTTGTGAAGCACCTTGACATTGGTGCTTCCCCTGCTTCTCATCCTTTCATTTGTTTCTTAGTTCGTCTTTTTTGAATTCTGTAAAGTGATGGTGAAATTTATTTCTTTTGTTTACATGGAATCCATGTCTCCATGATGATAAAAGTTCCAAGTAGTGTTTACATTTCTCCCTAACTTAATTTTGTAGCAAAGTAGAATTGAGAATTAAGTTAAAAAATGCATTGGTTTTTAACTTTTCTTTCCTATGTAGTGCGTTCAAAATGTTTGGCTCACAGTATTCATGGTGGACCCTATAAATTTGCAGGGTGCACCACAAATCAGTGTGTAACATTAATGAATTGTTAGTGGATTGGTGCATTGGGTAATGAAACTCATTAGGACATTAAATTCAACGGTGCATCGCTTTAAAAACTATAATTTTTTAGAATGGTGTGTTTAGTAAAATTAAATTCCTGCTGCATTTAGTTTCTCCCAACACACCACCCAATATTTAAACCTAAATGAACAAATAATTTTTTTCTTATTGTTTATTTGGAAGCCATGCCTCCTTAATGAGAAAATTTCCAGGTAATGTTTATGTTTCTTCCTAACTTATTTTTTAAGTTGAGTAGACTTGAAAATTAAGTTAAAAAATGCAATGTTTTTTCTCTTTGCAGAATGTTGTGTCTCCCAGCGTTTACATTGTACCCTGTAAATTTATAAGACATATCATAAATCGGTGGATAATGTTAATGCATTGTTAGTGGTTTAGTGAGTTGGGTAAATTGAAATGCACCGAGATTTAAATTTCACGACGCACAACTTTAAAAATTACAATTTTTACAGTGGTTGGCCTCGTAAAATTAACTTCCTGGTGTATTCATCCTTTCCCAACATGCAACATAATATTTAAAACTGAATATTCTAGTGCGGTGCATAGACGTAAAATTAATGCATTAGTACGAAATGTTATGTCGACGCACTACACGAAAAAATAAAAATAACTAATGTTATCTATGTATGCTAACTAGAGGTGGTGCATCAAGTCAATTTCCACACCATTTTTGGTGCTTTCCTATTTCCTTTTTGCATACCATATTGGGTGTGTTCCTATTTTTTTTGGACACAGAGTTTGATTTTTTTCTTTAAATTGAAAGTTATATGTCGATATGTATAAATACATTTTTTCATTTAATTAAAAAGATGTGTTTTATTTATGATTTTGATGTGTTTTATATCTCAATTATTGATACATGCCAGACAATAGAGGATGAACAATAGGAATAGAAAAGAGTTGACAAATACAATATGGTATGAGCATGTGAGGCATGAGAGAGGGAGAGGGATTTGTACCCTCACCCTATTGCTACAACACCCCAATTCCTCTTGAGGAGTTTATGTCTCCTTAAGTATTATCAGCAAGCTACATCCCTCAAGTGGCACTCTAGGTTGTTGGCATAGCTGATCAGTTGCTGGAATTTTCACCGAGAAGATTTTTGTATTGTTCATGTTCAATGGTTTCAGCCCACTAAGGATGAAATGTATTTTATCATTGTCCTATATAGGATGGGAGGATTTCACTCACTTCCCTGATTTCCCCAATGGTGTTGCATTAGAGATTCGTATTTTTTACTTGCAAATATTTCTTGGGGATCATGTAGTTTATGAAACATACTTTTAAGTGTCTTCTGGACAACTATACATCACTTCTTTAGTGAAGAGGAGGTTAGGCACCTCTCACTATTAGTGAGTACCATTGTACACTATAATAGTGATGGGTGGTGCATTAATTTCTCTTTTTTCTTTTATGAGGATTCTTTGGTACGGAGGCCATGATGTATCAGATGGGTTTTTCATTCTTTTTCGATAGTTTTGTATAGATGTATAAAGATTTCATGTTATGATACATGGGAGGGCAAACTTTCCTTTTTCTTCATCTACTTTTTGTTTATTTTTTAGAGGTTTCTAAAGATGACACCTAATTTTAATCATCACCCCCTTAGGTTGATGATTGATGTACAAATGTGCATGTGGGGAGAGATGATGCCCAAGAGGGGCTAGCTAGAGTATCATACCAATATTTTGGCCGAGGCATTAGAGGTACTGGGTAGTGCAAATGACTACATGTTCATCTTGGGGCCATGCCCTTCTATCGCGATGGATTAGTGAAAATTTCCCAATATCGTCTTCACACATGCTAAGCCAATAGATGCTAAAGGTAATATATGTGTTTTCTTTAAATTAATAAAATTTAATTTCATTGTCTTAATTAATTAAAATTTATTCTAGCACATTATATAACTTGTCATATTAAATTGTTTAATGAAATTATCTAATTATTGTTGTGTACTATATATTTTGTAGACATCAACACATTTGTTGGGTACATGTCTACTCCCCCACTAGATGGAGATGTGTAGATGGCCAAGGTCAGAGAGCGAGAGATCAGGGATTGTTATTAGATACATGAGGGCATGCAACCATGTTGTAGGCCTGATATTGGATTGAGGATAGAGTTTGAAAAGCAAAACTGTAGAGTTTTGGTTAAGGTGGGACTCTTCCCTTTGACGTCTCGAGACATGAGGATAGGTCTTATGCTCTTGGAGCTTTGGAAAGACTTGCCACTTGATATGATGAGCCTTATGTGTCATATCGTCAAATCTAGCAGGTTGATACTAACATTGAGGAGGGATCACCATCACACAGAAAATATAGTCTTCGCCCACCACTACCCCATCAAATCATAATGATCAAGGTGATGATCAAGTACTCGACCACCTATTCCTCCTCATTTGCCTCATGACCACCCACTTCCTCATGTTTCTCCTTAGAGAGTAAACCAACCTCGACCTCGTCCACCTCATATTTTGACTCTTGATAAGGTAGTGTACCATCCATCATCGTCTACTATAGACTAGACCACCACTACTACTATTGTATCATATATTTTATAGTAGTTATTTGACTTGTTTGTATGTATGTATGGTGCATATTTCTATTCATGTTGATGTACTTAATTTATATCTTGGTCTTGATGTGTGTATTGTTAGGACATGTTAGATATGTCCATTGAATGTGCTTGCAGATAGATGTGTATGTTATAGCAGATCTTTGACAATATGAAATGTATATTTGAGGATGTGTGAGTTGATGATGTTAGGAAATGCTTATGTTTTCGTAGACATGATCACAGTGATGATGTCGTGTTACATTATCAGAATTGTGTGCTAGCTAATGACATTTATATGTGCTACAATGGTATATAATTATATGATGTTAGTGAATTTGAATGTGTATATTAGATGATGTTACGTTTGTTACATGGTTATGGTCATAAACTTTATTTTTATAAAATTATTATATATTATATATTGCTGAACTATATCAAAATTTTATATATTTTTATAAATTACAAAGTTTAATATGGTTGAAACTATAACTGGAAAATTACCATAAATATTTTATATTGAATACATAATCTATACATATTCATTCTAACTAAGTTCTTATTCAAACAATGGTTGCAAGGAGCATAGCCCTTACCTATAGAAAACATACAAATTAAAAAAAAAAAATTATAAGAATCATAAAGTTATGGCCAATACTTATAATAGATGAGCCTCATAATGTCTAATTAATCTTTGCAATTATTTTTCAAAATTTTTATTGCAACATTTACTCATTAAATAATTTTTTTTTTAATTTATAATAAAATTGAAGTATATAATTGATTGGTCTATAAAATGAACTATAATGAAAAAAATGTTCATAAAATATTAGATTATAGAAATAACATTACAATAATTATGAATGACGCATTTGTAAGTTAATAATATACATGGTAAAATGGGTTGAATATCCATGGCTAAGAACCATTTTATATTGTATGTTTATTGTAAGTATTAGGTTGTAATGTAAAAAATGCTATAAAATTAAATTAAACTTAGCCATGGCATTAGCCTATTGTATTGTAACAAAGTCTAGGTAGAAGGTAATAACATACATGGTAAAGTGGCGTGCATATCCATGGTCAAGAATATTTTTATATTGTATGTTTATTGTAAGTGTTAAATTTTAATGTTAAAATGTTATACAATTAAATTAAC
>APFE031677095.1:227371-268543 GCA_000404065.3 Pinus taeda | reverse complement strand
CGAAACTATAATTGTAAAATTACCATAAATATTTTTCTATTGTATAGATTGTTCATACATATTCATTCTAACTAAATTGTTTTCAAAAGCAATTTCATATCAATAAACATTATTTTCCATCATACTATAAAAAAGTTATGATAGCCAATCATAAGCATTCTATTGGCCTTAGACTTTTGTGGATGCAAATCTTCCAGTATTTCTTGTTTTTGTCATTATTTCTTAAGTTGGTTACTACCAAATTTTTAAATTACTTCATCAAATAAGGTTTTAGTCAATATTGGGGGCATAATTTAAATATTTCCAAAAGCAATGATACATGTATGTAAACTAATAAGAAACTAAGTTGAAAATAAAATTATCACAAAATCCAAATTAAACTTATCGCAAACTTAGAATTAAACAAATATGTTAAAATTTTAGCTTTTTAATTATAAATTACACAATTGGAAATACTTAGGTTTAAGTGTAAAAACACTTTCACTAACAAAAAAAACTTGTGAAAATGTTTGTCAATCTTACCAATTATATAAAAGGCCAAGAATTATACGAATAAAAAGCACTATAATTAGTGAAATAAAGAAAATAAAAGCATACAACGATAGTATAGAGAATAAAATAACATAATTACATATCACTCTCTATTGTCATGACCCTGATTATCCTTCCCGCTTGGAATAATTACAGTGTTTTTCTAAAAAATGTGTTTTTATATAGGGTTGTGTCTTAATATGAACCACCAATCCCTATCGAACACATTTGGGTAATAAAATACATTTTTGCAGTGTTACGAAATAACATAAGTCTCACCTTCATGTCACATATTTCTAGAGTTGATAGAAGTGAAAATATGTATTGACCCTAGGCAATGACCCACCAATCCCTATCCAACACATCTGGGTAAAACAACACATGGTTGCACTATTTTAGGAAAATGTAAGACTCACTACCTTCATGCCACACATTCCTAGAGTTGATAGAAGTGAAAAGAAAGGCTCCCTAGCTTCATTCCACATATTACTAGAGTTGATAGAAGTGAAAAGACTTATTTCCGCTAGGAAATGAGAGATGATTAATCCTATTATCTAGTGGTGAATATGAACATAACAACACACACATGGTAATTTTATAAAAAATATTTTGTTTTTAAATTTTCGCCGAGTGACTCCTTAAATTCATTTGTGTTTATTTGCATTTCTTCAATGCTTACTTCATGGGTATCTTCATGATTTTATACTCATATTTTTGCTAACATAGTTAGTTTCCCTAATGCCATTTCTAACATAAACATATGGGATAATTATCTTCCTCTTTTTCAAGAAGATGGTGATAATGACACTACTCAACATCTCATTGATTTACGTGGTTGCATTCAAAAGATTGGGGTTTACCATGAAGATGTCCTCATGAAATGATTCATGATTTCTTTGGAAGTAGATAGTAGGCAATTATATAAGATCCTTCCTCTTTCCAACACCTCTTTCCTAAGATATTTTCATTTTTTATTCCATAATTATTATAAAAACATGTACCCTACCAAAATAATCCTTAAATATTACTGTGATTTGAACAAACATTATGATAAGGGTGATCTATGGTTTCAAGAAAGTAAAATTTATGCAAGTGATAATGAATTTGAAATTATATGCTGGTAAGATGCATATTAACTCAATTATTTTGAAGAATCTTGTCTATCCTCTCTTCCATTACAAACTAGATGTTTCAATGGAAAAGACATCACAATCTATAACATTGATTACCAAGAAAACCATATATTCTAACAAAAGATCAAGAAATACACCCATGTCCTAAATAATCTCAGTATTTAATGACAATCTTGAATTCAATTTATCTCTATTCCATTTTCATCATCATAGTAGTAATGACGTTTCGAAGAAAAACAGTTCGAAGGAACAATTCTATCTATGACACATGGTTAGGAAAAATCAATGCTATACGTTCATGGCTATGCATCTCAACAATCAACTTATGAAGACCCTTTTAAGACAATATATTTGGTATTTCAGTCATCTTCTTCAACATTTATTTGAAAAAAATGAATCTCTCAAGCATTCTTCAATTTGTTCAAGTATAAATGGATCTTTTACTAATAATCATGATTCTATGATTATAAATGGTTACAATTAACCTTTGAGACTTAATCAGTTTTACAAATTACCTTGAAAAAATACCTCATAGATTGAAACATAAAACAAAATATCTCAACTTTATTAAAAAATGTAGGCTCATCAAGATTTTAAACTTATATATTATCTAATTAATCATTATGTAACAATCCCAAGTTAAAAGTTCATGCAATAAAGATAATAAAGGAAAACTAAGACCAAGGTCATGGGACACATATTCCAAGTTGAAAGTTAGGTAAAACACCCTATTGGGTGTTCATTTGGTTTATTATGTCCAAGAAAATTGGCAAAGGCATTGACAAAGGATTTGGAAAGGAAAAGTGGCATAATTTGTATTTTATTTATGAAAATAAAGGAAAATAGGAGAAAATGAAGATGAAAAGTCACAGGTTTGCGTTAGAGGAAAATTGAAGTAAAAAATAAAGGAAGTTGAAGAAAATAGAGGCTTCAATGATAAAAAGGATTTTGAGGATTAGTTCACCACTGTTTTTTCTTATCCTTCTATGATTTTGTCTTTGGAATTGGTTTCAGAGAGCGGAGAGGACCAAGTGGAGAAAACAAGAAAACAAGTAAAATTGAAGGACTCGATTTATTATGATTAGCCTCGGTCATTGAGGAAGCCATTGGAAAGTTTAAGAACTATTATGAGAAATCTAAGCATAAGACCAAATATAACAATGGATGGAAGTAGAATGATTATACTAAAGGTAAATTGTCAGTGAAGCGAGCAAGACCACAAGATGCATTTTAAAAACATAATGTAACCCCTTATAATAAATCTACTGTAGTTGGGAAGGGACATGGGTGACATCTTGGAGAGTAGCATAATAGACATGATAGTCATAGAGATTTACAATGTTGGATATCTGGCAAGGATCATCTCAAGAAGGATTGTCTATCATTTCAAGGTGGTAGGCCTCAATAAATTTACACTACTCAGGGGGCATAGATAGTTGGGGATGTTGGGAAGACCATTCCTCAAATATATGCAAGAATTGATAAGAAGATGGTGCATCACGAAGAATCTATTATTGAGATGGAAGGTAAGATTTGCAATTGAATTTTTTCTATTTTAATTGACCCTTGACCTAATTAGAGTTGTGTTAGTCCTGACCTGGTGGACAAGTCTTCTTTGAAAATAGAAGTGCATGCAGAGTCTTGTTTGGTGCAGTTGGCTATAGGTACTAAGAAAAGAGTTCATCTTTGGGTAAGAGCTTGTGCATTTGAGTTGAATTGTATGCTTACATTAGGGAATCTAAACATGCTTACTTTGTGATTGTACAATATGATTTTAGGTATGGATTGGTTATACCCATAGTCTTAAAAACAAGTAAGCTTGAACTGGAAACCGGTCCAACTAGACAGTTCGTTGGGAGAATGGATCAAACTGGTTATAAAACCCAACTCATGGGTTGATTTTATCCAAATTTCATAAAAATGGCCCTAACCGACGAGTTTAGGACAGAATTGGCTAGTTTTCCATCAAATTGGTCAGTCCATTAACAAGGATGTGGTGGACATAAACATCATGGTTTAGGAAGGTTGCAAGGTGTTTTGGAAGGAAATCCCTCTAAATCCACCCTCTCTAAGCCTTTGAAAGGAAATTTCCCCTCATTTATATCACATATCTCATCTGGATTTTTTGTGAGTTTGATTGGGAGTTTGGAGAGTGTTAAGTTTTTCCTAGAGTAGTCATCTTGGAGGCTTGGAGTTGGAGTTGGAGCTATTTTTGAGATAGTTTGGAATTTTCAATACAGTTGGTCTCTACAAGAGGAGGCTAAGAAAGCTAGCTCTCATTTCCATGTAAGGATTTTCACTTGAAAAATTACTCAATTCACTGTTTTTGATGTATTAAATTTTTTTATGTGTTTTATGCTATCAAATATCTAGTTCTATGCTATCAAATTTTATAGGCTACAATGTGCATTTTTTTCCTAAATTTATCTTTGGCTTTCCATTTTTCTTTGCTGCAATTTCTTTTAGATGGAAAAATTATTCGCAATTTCCAATTATTTCAAGCAAACATGGCTCTAAAAGCCCAGGATAGTTCATGGTCTCATTGTGATATGATTAATGGAAAATTGATATGAAAATTTTGCAATAAACTTGTTGGAGGTGGGGTATTCTCAGATTGAAAAAACACTCAGATGAGGTAAGAGGCCAAGTAAATCCATGTGAAGCACCAAATGAAGTGTTATGTCCTATTAGGGATCAATACCTTTCCAGTTTCGAAAATTTTGGGGAGAATAAGGCTAGGGAAAAAGCCATCGAAGATGAAATCTCAAGGAATAGGGAATTATGAGAAGCCATGAAAGAGAGTGGGTATGATGATTATGAGATTCAAGACTCCTCTTCTATCTTTTCCACCAATGACCCTTTCTACTATGTTTCTCCTACTCTTGGCCAACAATATAAAGGAACGAAGAGAACAAACATCCAATTCCTAATCCCACGTCTTCCCAGCCAATTCGTTAACCCACTTTGGATCAACATTGGAAAAAATAATGAAAAGGAACTTCTTGATGGAGTTCGGATTTTCTACAGTGCTCATATTTTATGGTCGACGTTTCGAGTCTGAACCTAGACTCATCATCAATTTTTCCTGATGATGAGTCTAGGTTCAGACTCGAAATGTCGACCATAAAATATGAGCACTGTGGAAAATCCGAACTCCATTCAGAAATCACACCACAGTAATCTGCAATCTAAAAAAAGGAACTTCTTATCAATATATTTCTCGCTGGTGGTATGATGCATATATCCCATTTAATGTTTCCCGCTCACCTTATTAACAAGATATGTGGGACTCAGTTATAGCTGTACGAAAGGGCTTCAAAGGTCCTACTATGCATGACTTGAGGGTAGCTCTTATGCAAAAACATATTTCTTCCATTGATGAGTGTTTAGATAATTATAGAGAGTCATGGCTCAAAACATTTTGTTCCATCATTTTAGATGGATGGACTGATGGAGAGCACTGAACTATCATTAATTTCCTTGTTCATTTCCCTCAAGGAACCATGTTTTTTATGTCAATTGATGCATCTAATAAGGTGAAGGATGCAACCCTTTTATTTGAGATTTTCGATGACATTATTTAGGAAGTGGGGGAGGATAATGTTGCGTAGTTAATCATAGATAATTCCTCAAACTATATTCTTGCTCGAAAGATACTTGAGTCTAAATATAAGACCATATTTTGGACTCCATATGCTACACATTGCATAGACCTCACGCTTGATGATGTAGGGAAAGTGGAGTAGGTAAAAAACACTGTAGAGTATGCCAAGTGCATTAAAACGTACATTTACAACCACTCATAGGCATTGAGCCTAATGAGTAAAAACAATAGGGGAAAATATCTTGTTAGGATTGCAATTACGAGATTTGCAACTGACTTCCTCACAATGTAATGTCTCAATTCTCAACAGAAAAACATTAAGAAAATGTTTTCTTCTAATGATTGGAATGAATCTCAGTGGGCTCATACACAAGATGGAAAAGACACCAAAAAGAATCATTTTGACAATTATTTTTGGAAAAGGTCTGTAGAGCTTCTAAAAATTACCTATGATCTGAATTGGATCCATGAAAGGCTATCAAAGAACCATGGTTGTATCTAGTCAAGACAAATCTCTAAGAATTTAGAACAGTGATCAAAAACACCCCTAAACCAGTGGTAATGGCAGCCAGCGTGGAACGACGAGGACCTCGGTCAAAGTGCTCTAACGGAGGCCCATGGAGACTGCTCATGAGGTCATAGCAGCCCCTGAGTGCCCTCGATCGGGAAATGGAGGTGGATTTTAATGTGTGATTAGTGCTTCACTAAGCAAAAAGGGCTGAAATGGGGGAAGCCCAAGCACAGGGACGCATGGCGAACCAAAGAACCACGGGTGGAAAAGGCAAAAAGTGCTAAACATACAAAGGTAGGACCTCTGCTCTAGCAACTGACAATATTGATCGGGGTGCCCTCATACAGTAAGTGGTTTTGGATGGAAGTAGAGCGATCCCACTCAACAATTGATGCATGGCAAGTGACGGTGGGAGAAGACCAATGTTGATCACGCATTATCGGTTAAGCAAGTCAACCGCGTAGTACATGCGTATGGTGTCGAATCTAGAGGCCCTAGATCAGACCATTGAGATCGTGCCCGATGGAGGAAGCAGAATCAATGAAGGGATATATCGCAATTTGTAAAGATTTGGAATCTGTTTGACCTCCACAGTGGAGGAAAGACTTCATCCATGATGTAACTAAAGAAACGAACTGATGAAGCAACCTGGCCTCATTTAGAGGAGGACATGTGGCCACTCCCTGAGTGTTTATGCTAACATTGAACAGGGAACTCCAAGCGTAGCTGCAGAGGGTGAATCAACAAAGACGGAAGAGGAACCTAATAGGTATGAGTTCAAATGGCTTCAAAGCCATGAACAACGAAAACAAAGACACAGTCGAAAGTCAAGTCAGAGAATAGTCCAAGAGACAAAGAAAGACCAAAATCCTAAGAGGAGGATGGAATACACAGAGAAAGAAGATAGTGAACCAAAAGTAGAAAGACGACATAGGGTAGAGCTGACCAGCGACAGCATGAAGCACCAGAGCTTGAGAGATTCAAGCCATACCATAGAGGAATCTGTCTAGACTGAGCACCACATTTGGCTCTTTCCACCATAGACCAAAGGGTCACAGAGCTAGTAGGAAGAAGAAGAGTCTGTGTACTCCAGTGGCTTGGGGAATCCAAGAACAACCCTGCCAAGCAAACCTACTTTAGGATAACTCACATTGAGTCCCTGTATTGTAATTCTCTTCTTAAAGGCACAATAAAACAAGGCCACCACTGAAAGCTAGACCGGAGATGTAGCCCTAGAGAATAGGGTGAAGTCCTTATTAAAATTCTTGTGTCTTTGTGTTTGCTTACAATATTTCTCTGCTATATTTCCATTTTATTATATGTGTATTGGCAATATGATTGATTTGTTGCTTCAATAACATAGAACACACACCATCACATGAGTTTGTAATACCTTTAAACAATAAATATTTAACTAATGTCACTCATAGGGTGAATATCAGATCAAGTGGTATCAAAGATCTAGGCTGTAAGGTTAGACAAGCTTGCGTTGGTTTGGTTGTGTAATGCTCACAATATCAAAGCTCAAATTAGGAGGAGAGTTGGTCGAAACTAATCCTGAAATTGGGAGAGTCTATCCTTGGAATGAAATGTCAGAGGAAGGCTCTATGGGGCCAGACCATCAATTCATAGAGAGTTTCTTGGCTATAAATCCTATGGTAGAAGAAATTTATAGGGACTTTAGAAAGCACAAGGATGAAGATTCATCAGGCTGTAAACAAGATAAAGAAGAAGGTGAGTCTCATTCCCATGACCACTCAAAAGGAAAAGGGAAAGAGGAAAGCTTTCTCACACCTTCCAATAGCCTTGTGCATAATAAGAAAGCATATTTTATTAATCTAGATGTTAAATTTGATTTTCCTATATATGATGGAGAGCTAAATGCTGAAAATTTGGACAATTGGATTAGACAAATTGATGTGTATTGCAGGGTGCAGAACATCAACTCATACAAGAGTAAAATTCAGTTTGCAAGCCTACGCCTTGGAGGCACTGCCTTGATTTGGTGGGAAGGAAAAACCCAAGTTGATATAAAGAAACATGGTAAGACCATCTCCGTCTGGAGTGAACTGGTTTTTGCAATCAAGAAGCAGTTCTATCCATTGGCCTACATACAACAAGCCATGATGAGTTGGCAAACTTTTTGGTAGTCGAAAGGGAAAAGTGTGCAAGGGTATACTCAAGAGTTTAGAAAGAGAGCATTGATGTTGGGTATCTCATTAGACTCACCGGAGACTCTTTTGAAGTACATTGGTGGTCTACACAACTACATGAGGCATACCATCCTCATATTTAATCCCACTAGTATAGATGAGGTATCTGTACAAGCTACTCATCTAGAAGCTAGAGGAAAGAATGGAAATCTAGAAGTTGGGGGACCATCCCAACCCACTGTATGCAAGAGCAAGGAGAAAATAAAGTAGAAGTGGAGAGTAAGGAAGGCTAACACTACATAGAAAGTAAAAGCTTCATGCACTCACTATAAAAAGGAGGGGCATGATGATGAGCATTGTTGGATTCTACATCCAGAGTTGAGACCTAAGAAGTTTGAGGGAAAGAAGAAGAAGACTGTTGTAGCTATTCATAAATATTTGGGGTTAGACTTGGGAGATGAAACAATCATTACAACCATAGGTATAAAAGGTAAGAATTCTGAAGCATCTACTAGTAATTTTGCTCAAACTATTATTGATGAAGTACATGAGAGAAAAAGACATGCGCTTTTTCATATTTGAGTTATTTCCAAACATCAAAAGATTGATACTTTGTTTGATAGTGGCTCACAAGTAAATTTGATTTCTGAAGCAATTGTAAAGAAATCAGGATTAGAAACTAGACCTCACAAGAAATCATACCCATTAGGATGGTTGAATGATAAAGCACAACTACAAGTGACTGGACAGTGCAAACTCAAGTTTTCTTTTGGGTCAACATTTTTAGATGAGGTTGAGTTAGACATAATTCCTTTGGATATATGTGGAACTGTTTTAGGAAGTCCTTACTTGTATGATAGAAAGGATATTTTATATAGAGATGAGAACAAGTATCTACTTGTTAAATATGGAATTGAATACCTTGTAAGAGCTCACAATCTCAAGAATAATTATAGTCTGATAAATTCTAGGTAGATGAAAAGAATGATAAATTCATGTAAACAATTTTTACTAATGGTTGTAAAGGAAAAGAAACTTGATAGAACCAATGTATTTGAGGGTTGTAATGCTCATCAGCAAGCTGATACAGAAAACATTGTTTCAGAGTATGATGTCTTGTTTCCGGAACCTAAAGGTCTGCCACCCAAAAGGGAAATAGTACATGATATTATTTTGCAGCAAGATGTTCCATTGCCTAACATTGGGATGTACAGGTTGTCTACTTTAGAGAATTCTGAAATCAAGAAGCAGGTGCAGGAGTTGTTCGAGAAGGGATTCATCAGGCCTAGCATATCACCATGTGGGTCACCAATCATTTTGGTGAGAAAGAAAGATGGCTCATGGAGAATGTGCACTGACTACCCAGCACTAAATAAGGTAAAAATCGAAAATTTTTGTCCCCTTCCTCGCATAGATGATCTTTAAGATCAATTGAAGGAAGTTGTTTATTTCACCAAGCTGGATTTGCACAATAGATACCATCAAGTCAGAGTTGCAAAGAAAGATGCATGGAAGACTACTTTCAAAACAAGGAAGGGAATGTGTGAGTGGTTAGTTATGTCTTTTGGCTTGTTCAATGCTCCTGCTACTTTCATGACATTAATGAATGAAGTACTCGGACCTTTTCTTGATGATTTTGTTATTGTGCATCTAGATGACATTATGATTTTTAGTCAAATGTGAGAAGAACACTTAAAGCATGTTAATTAGACATTATATGTTCTGAAAAGAGAAAAACTTTATGTTAAACTCTCAAAATGTGAATTTGGAAAGACATCTCTAAATTATTTGGGTCATATAGTAGGGGGCGGTGAATTAAAAATATATCCCTCTAAAGTGGCAGTCATTGTAAACTGGCCTAAACCCAAGTCTGCTACAAAAGTGAGAAGCTTCTTAGGAGCAACACAATATTGGAGGAAGTTCATTTCTAATTTTTCCTCCATTGCAACTCCCTTACATGCTTTTACAAGATTGAACAAGGTGTTTTAGTGGGGAGGAAAACATCAGAAAGCCTTCGACACCTTGAAAGAAAAGATCAGTACAACACCTATATTAGCACTGCCTGATCTACAAAGACCTTTTGAAATCCAAACGGATATCAATGGCTATGTCGTGGGAGCAATGTTGACATAGCATGATAAACCTATATGTTATCATTTTGAGACTTTTAATCCTGCAGTAGTTAACTATCCTACATATGATAAAAAATTGTATGCATTAGTTCAAAGTGTGAAAAAGTGGAAACATTACTTAATGGGAAAAGAGACAGTAATACATACTCATCATCAACCACTTCAATGTCTACACTCCCAAACCAACTTACAGCAATCAAAACATTACAGATGGATGGGTTTTCTACAATAGTTTAAGCTAGTCATCAGATATAAAAAGGACATACATAACAAAGTTGCAGACATGTTATCTAGACCCATTATAAATGCATCTACCATACTTTAGCATAATTATGTACTACATGAAAGCTACATAGAACAATATGCTCAGGATATGGACTTTAAAGATGTATATGCAACTTTGATTCAAGGCGAGAAGGTATAAGGATTGGACTATCATGTGAAGGGTCGACTTTTATACCATTGTGGGAAGCTCTACATTCCACAAACAGAGAGAGTAAAGATAATTAGAGAGTCACAAACTTCTCTGATATCAGGTCACTTTGGGGTAAGTAAAGCAGTTGCACACCTGCAAAGATTTTATTATTGGCCAAAAATGAATGAGACAATTTCTAGATATGTAAGAGGTTGTACTATGTGTCCTAAAAGCAAGACCAACAATAGAAAACTAGGATTGTACACTCCTTTTCCAGATCCTTCTCACCCTTGGGAAAGTGTTTCCATATATTTTGTTGGAGGACTACCTAAATATAGGAAAGGTCATGATTATCTATATGTGGTTGTAGTAGGTTCAACAAAATGAATATTTTGATACCTTGTAATAAATAGATTATAGTTGAACAAATTGCAAAATTGTTCTTTGAACATGTATGGGTTCATTTTGGATTGCCCACTTTTATTGTATCTGATCGAGACACCTAATTTGTGGGGAAGTTTTGGTCAAGTCTGCGGGAACTGATGGACACACAACTGAAGAAAAGCACAACTTTTCATCCACAAACCAATGGCCGGACAAAAGTAGTTAATAGGATAGTGATCCATTTACTTAGGGGATATTGCACCAAACCTCCTAACCTTAGGGATGAACACTTGTGTTATATGCAACATGCTTACAATAGGGCCAAACACTCTTGTACACAGAAATATCCTTTTGAGATCTTTTTTGGTTTCATACCAAGGTCACCTTTGGATTTTGTCTTTGGCAAAGATACCATGGTTGATGGGCACAGTGATGTGGACAAGGCAACTAGGTTCATTGAACAGATCCAGGAGATCCACCGGGCAATACAGGAACAACTAGAAAAGAGCCAAGTAAAGTACAAGGCTAGCCATGAGAAGCATCAGATGGAGCATAGTTTTCAAGTTGGATACCAGGTCTGGCTGTATATCAACAAGGACAGGATGCAAGGTGAAGGTAAAAAGCTAAAGCCTATCAAGTATGGACCTTTTAGAATACTTGAGAAGATTGGTGAAAATGCTTTTTGCCTTGATCTACTAGCTTACATGCACATCTACTCAATCTAAAATGCATATTGCCGGAGATTGTTTGAACCTTCAATGATCGAGGATCCTGAAAAGCAAAGTCAATTTCCTTCTATTAATGACCTACTACCTGAATATCTTAACGAATTGCAGGAATACACGGTGTTGGACAGGAAGGTAAGGACGACGTGCAGAGGAGATTTTGATTACCTCAAAATTGGACACAAAGGTTCGAAGCCGAGTAGTGCAATGTGGATTGAGATTGGACAAGTGAGATAATAGTATCCTCACTTAGTCGATGCTTTAAAGAAAACCAACTTTGGTGTTCCAAAATCTTTTTTAGTGGGAAAGTCGTGATCCCAATTGGATCCTTGAAAGACTGTTAAAGAACCATGACTATATCTAGTCAAGACAAATCTCTAAGAATTTAGAACCATGATCAAAAAGACCCCTAAACCAGTGGTAATGGCAGCCAGTGTGGAACGACAAGGACCTCAGTCAAAGAGCGTTGACCGAGGCCCATGGAGACTGTGCAGGAGGTCAAATTAGCCCCTAGGAGCCCCGAATCGGGAAAAGGAGGTGTATTTTGATGCGAGATTAGCGCTTAGCACTAATCACACATCACTGGGCAAACAGGGCTGAAATGGGGGAAACCTGAGCACATAGATGCATGGCAAACTGGAGAAATATGGGCGGAAAAGGCAAAATGCACTAAACATACAAAGGCAGGACCCACACTATGGAAATCAGCGATATTGATTGGGGCGCCCTCAAATGGTAAGAAGTTTTGGATGGAAGCGAAGTGATCCCACTCAACGATCGACACATGGCAAGTAGAGGTGAGAGAAAACCACCATTGATCACGCATTATCAGTCGAGCAAGTCAACTGCGTGGGATGTGCATATGGCATTGGATATGGAGGCCCCAGATCAGATGGCTGAGATCGCACCCGATGGAGGAAGCAGAATCAACAAAGGGATACACTGTGATTTGTAAATATTTGAAATCCATTTGACCGCCATAGTGGAGGAAAGACTTCATCCACGGCGTAGCTGAAGAAATGAACAGATGAAGCAGGCTAGCGCCATTTAGAGGAGGACATGTGGCCACTCCCTGAGTATTCATACTGATGCCAAACAGGGAACTCCAAGCACAACTGCAGAAGGTGAATCGACAGAGATGGAAGAGGAACCAAACAGGTATGAGTTCAAATGGCTTCAAAGCCATGAACAACAAAAAAAAAACATAGTCGAAAGTCAAGTCGGAGAACAGTCTAAGAGATGAAGAAAGACCAAAATCTCGAGAGAAGGATGGAATACATAGAGAAAGAACATAGTGAAGAAAAAGCAGAAAAAGGACAGAGGGCCGAGCTGACCAGCAGAAGCATCGAGCACCAGAGCTTGAGAGATTTAAGCCAGCCCATAGAGGAATCTGTCCGGACTGAGCACCACATTTGGCTCTTTCCACCATAGGCCAGAAGGTCATAGAGCTGGTACGAAGAAGAAGATTTTGTGTACTCTGGTGGCTAGGGGAATCCAAGAACCACCCTACCAAGCAAACCTACTTCAGGAGAACTCACATTAAGTTCCTGTATTCTAATTCTCTACTTAAAGGAACAATAAAACAAGGCCACCACTGAAAGTTGGACCAGAGATGTAGCCCTAGAGAATAGGGTGAACTCCTTATTAAAATTCTTGTGTGTTTGTGTTTGCTTACTTTATTTCTCTATTGTCTTTCCATTTTATTATCTGTGTATTGGCAATTTGAAGGATTCATTGCTTCAATAACATAAAGCACACACCAGCACATGAGTCTGTAATAACTTTAAACAATAAATATTTAACTAATGTCACTCATAGGGTGAATAGAAAATCAACGTAGCCCCTTCTTAAAGTGCTAACGATGGTGGATGGGGAAAAATTGGCCGTGGGATATATTTCTTAGGCTATGCATTAAGAAAAGGTGCAGACATAGGAAGATTACAAGGATAGGTTAGCTAAATACATTCATATATGGGAGATCATTGATAACAGATGGAACAATCAACTGCATCATCCTATACATGTAGTTGGGTATTTTTTAACCCAAAGTATCATTATAAATCTCAGATAGGAAATCTACAGGATGGGGATGTTAGAACTAGATTGATCGATTGCTTGGAGTGCATGGTGCCTATCCATGCAAACCAGTTGGAAATACATAAACAGCTTACTAGTTTTAGTATGGAAGTTGGTGCATTTGGAAAAAACATGGAAAAGATGGCAAGAAATGTGGATCAACCTGGTAAGAAATTCCAATCTGTTTTTCTTTTCAAGTTAAATTGTTTACAAATTTACAATTAAAATTATCTATAAATACTTGTAATTTGTAAATAAGTAATGAAATGAACTAAGTTACTAATTAATGTATTTTCCTTAGTAGCAAAAAAGTGGGAGTCATTTGGCAACCAATGTCCTCTGTTGAAAAATTTTGCAGTTAGAGTCCTTAGCCAAACTTTCACTGCTTCAGGTTGTGAGTGAAATTGGTTTGTTTTTGTGTGCATGCACACGAAGAAGAGAAACTGTTTGGAACAAAAATGGTTAAATTATGTTGTCTCCATAGAATAAAACCTTCAACTAAGGTGCAATCAGATGATGCGAAAAACACATGATCTAGATCCCATTATGTTGGACAATATTGATCCAACATCAAAATGGGTGGAGGAGACTCAAGATCCTTTGTTTGATGTTGATTTTTATATTGGCATGGAATTAGTGTGGGATGAAGTAGATTTGGTAGCCCCATCAGAATTGAGATTAGTAGCCGCATCAAGCAAAGGAAAATAACCAATGGAACACAATAGTCATGCAACTCGATGATATCATTCTTCCTTTAGGTACACTTATATGTTTAATGGTAGTAGTGATACTAAGGTTGCAGGTGAGGTTGAGGAATCATCAGACTCTGTACCAGATGATGTCTATGTAGCTCCTGATGATGATGTTGTGTCTAGTAGTAATGATGAATTTTATGATTAATCACGTGCATACTTGTAGTCTTGTAGTAGGCCAGTGGCCTCATAGCTTGTAACATTGTCTTTCGACTTTACAGACCATTTAGAGCCTCATTTCTTATGTATTTTTTCGATGCTATGTATTGCACTTGGTTACATTTTGATATATTCACCTTTACATCGTATATAAATGAGAAACAATTCATATTTTGTCTGTATTGGCTTGGAGTCATGCTTTTAAATCTTAACAATAGTTTTTTTCATTAAAAAATAATTATTTAATGTATTTTCTTAAAAATCGATTCATTGAGATCTGACCAATCCCGATTTGATTGGTTTGGATTTCAAACACAACTTATTAGGAGAACTAGTCTGGTCACTATTTCCGACTTTGGTAACGATGGTTGTACCATCAAAGGACTAATATAGATTGTTATGAGAAGACTGTTGAGTGCTTGGATGATAATGGAGAGAAAAGAATATTTTAGGGTAATAAGAAGCCTACATCGATGAGAATGGTTACAACTATGTAGGCAAAGCATAGTTGTAGGAAAGGATGTGTCTTACTTGTAGTTCATATTTCAAGTGATAAAGGTAAGGATGTTGAAAATGAAAAACTCAATAAGAGGTATCTCGTCTTGCAGTAGTTTCACGATGTATTCCGAACAAATATTTCATAGTTACCAACTCACAAGGAAGTGTAATTTTCTATTGAGTTAGTGCTAGGGGAAACACCAACATCAAAGGAACCTTACAATATGAGCACTTGAGAGTTGGTGGAACTAAAGTTGCAATTGAAGGAAATGGTTGAGAAGGGATACATTAGGCAAAGTATATCTCCTTCGGGTGCACCAATGTTTTTTGGGAAGAAGAAGGATAGTACTCTCCGATTACGCATTTATTATAGGAAACCAAAAAGCTGACGATCAAGAATAGGTATATGTTGTCGAGGATTAATGAATTATTTGAGCAGTTGAAGGGAGTAAAAAAGTTCTCAAAGATTCATTTGAGATCATGGTATCATCATATACACATCAAATAAGAGGACGTCTACAAGACTTCTTTATGAACCAAGTATGGGCATTATGATTTTCTTTTGGATCCTTTTGGTTTGGCTAAGTCTCTAGCTACTTTCATGTGTTTGATGAATAGTGTGTTGCATCCTTATTTGGACAAGTTTGTGATTATATTTGTTGCTGATATATTGATATATTTTAAGATAGAGAAAGAGCATGTAGAACACTTAGCAGTAGTATTGTGATTTCCAAGAGAGAATCAATCTACCAAGCTTAGTAAATGTGGTTTATTTAAGACAAACATACATGACTCAAGACATGGTTTTTCCAAGGAAGGAATAACATTGGTTCTAGAAAAGATCAGGGCTATCATGGAATGGGTAACTCCTAGGAATTTTGATAATTTTAGATCATTCATGAGCTTAGCATGTTACCATAGGAGGTTCATCAAGAAATTTTCATGCATTTCCTATCCTATTACATCTTTGCAAAGGAAAGGAATTAAATTTGAATGGGAATAGGAATGTGAAACTAGCTTTAGTAGTTGAAGAATTTTCTTATAAATTACCTGGTGTTAAGTATTGTAGATCTAGATAAAGAGTTTATGGTGTGTAGAGATGCTTGTAAGAGAGGACTTGGTGGATTCCTAATGCAGGCAGGACATGTGGTATGTTATGGGTCAAGGAAACTAAATGATCAACAAAGGAACTATGTGACACATGATCTTGAGTTGGCAATGATCATTCATGCACTAAAGATGTGAGGCGCTATCTTCTTGGTAGGGAGTTATATTTGATGAGTGATGACAATAGCCTGAGATAATTATTTGACCAACTTAATCTAAACACCAAGAGAGAAAGACAGTTGGACATGCTTGATGAGTTTGAATTCAATATGTAGTACATCAAGGGTAAGGACAACATCGTTTCATATTCTCTTATTAGAAGGGTGTAGGTAAATCACACAACATTTATGAGTTCGTATGGGGAAATTTACAATATTAGATTTTACATGAAGAACAATAAGATGATAGGTACAAGGAGCTTAAGTAGAGGTTAGAGAAATAGGGTACAAGTGAGAAAGATGTGGATTATCATCTCAAGATGGCTGGTTGGTTCAGATTTAGGGACACGATCTATGTGTTGAAAAACAATAAGCTCAAGCAGCATATATTGAGGTAATTTCATGTCAATCCATATTCAAGTCACCCGTGATATCATAATACTTTCACAACTATGAAGAAATTCTTCCATTGGCTGGACCTGAAGAAAGAGGTGGTGGAATTGGTGGCTAGATGTTTGGAATGCCAACAAGTAAAAGTAGGGCGTAAGCATCCTGTTGACTTACAAAAGTCGATTCCGATTTCAAAATCGAAATGTGAGGTAATTTCCACGGATTTCGTTACAATTTTTCCAATGACATCTACAAAAGATTATCCTATCATGGAAGTGGTTGACATGTTGAGTAATGTATATCACTCCATTCTAGTCAACTCTATGAATTCAACTAGTGAGGTATCTTAGGTTTCTATTAGGTATATTATGAAAATACATGGTATTCCTAAGAAGATAATAGCTAACAAATATGCTAAGTTCACTTCCAGGTTTTGGAAAGAGATGTTTTCAGTTTTGGGGAAAGAGTTGGCCTTTAGTAAAAATTATCATCCGCAGAGAGATAGACAAATAGAGACGGTCAAAAATATTGTAGATGATATGCTGGGGATGTATATTATGCACCCAGACTTGAAGTGGGAAGAGTATTTACCAATGCTATATTTTTCGTATAACAATGGGTAGTAGGAGTAACTGAGGATGAGTCTGTTTGAGAAACTTTATGATTAGAGTTGTAATACTCCTATCAACTGAAGTAACCCAGTGAACAAGATGTTGATTGGACAAGACATGTTGGTAGAGATGCAACATGAAATGCAGGTTATTAAAAATAATCTAAAAGAAGCATAGGATAGACCAAATAGTTATGCATATTAACATAGGGTGTTCAAGGATTTATAGGTTGGTGAACATGTGTACTTGCGCATTAAGTTGATGAGATTCTCCTTGAGGATTGGGTCATGTGCCAATCTAGCACCTCAATATTGTGAGCCTTTCAAGGCCCTTGAGAGGATTGGACCAGTGGCCTACAAACTTGCATTTCCTCCGACAGTGAAATGCCATGATATTTTCAATGTGTCGTTGTTTAAGAAGTATGTGAAAGATGTTGATCATGTGATTAACTGGTCTAGATTGTAGGTGTAGTCATAAGGAGAATTCAAGTTGGAACATTAGTTCATATTGAAAATGAAACAACTCATGCTTTGTAACCAAGAAATCGAGCAAGTTAAAGTGTAGTGGAAGCACTTTGGGACCGATGGAGCTACATGGGAGATGGTTAATTAGATGTGGGCTATGTATCCTTCATTATTTTTTGGTTGAGGAAAATGAGTTTCGGTATATGTCTATATTTATGTATGATTACTAGTCTAAATACTACACTGAGTTGTGTTATAATGCACCAATAAGTGTTGTGGTTGTTGTGTTGTTACTTTTCATGTTGATTTTTATTTTCAATAGGTTGTTCATTGTAAATACTGCCATGAGCTACTATATAAATATCCAAGGGAAATAAGTTTTGTTTTTGGCAGTTTCTTGATCATGTGTGTCACAAAACACCGAGGACGGTGTTCTGCTAAGGGGGGTCTATAATAGTCCCGGTTAAAAGTTCATGTAATAAAGTTAATAAAGGAAAAATATGACCAAGGTCATGGGACATGTATTCGAAGATCCTAGGGAAAGCATCTTAGTGAGTGTTCACTTGGTTTACTATGGCAAACGAAATTAGAGAAGGCAATGGCAAAGGCTTTGGAAAGGAAAAGTGGCATTAATTTTTATTTTATTTATGAAAACAAAGGAAAATAAGACAAAAGGAAGATGAAAGGTCACATGTTTCCATGGAGAAAAATTGAAGGAATAAAGAGAGGAAATTGACGAAAATAGAGGTTTCAATGATAAAAAAAAGGATTTTAAGGATCTGTTCACGGCTTTTTCTAGTTAGCCTTTTTCTGAGTTTTTATTTGGAATTGGTTTCAGTGAGAGAAGAGCACGAAGAGGAGAAAGCAAGAAAATAACCGAAGGAAGGACAAGGAAAGAAAAGCAATAGCAAGGAAAAGTTGGATCAAGCAAATTAAGTTGGAATACTTACAGGTAATAGGTGGCATATTTGAATTCCTACCTACTTTGTGAATTCATGGTACATACATGTATGTTTTTTACTCTCTTTTTGTCATGGGAAGGGGTTTTTCTAGGTGTGAAAGTGGTTTTAGCCTAACTTTTCCATTTCCGGATATCCATGGTGTGATGGGGTTTTTTTACTCTATTGAGCTTTAGATTTCCATATTCTTTTGGAACTAAGTGAGGTGGTTTTAGGAAAATTCCCGAAGGCCTAGGAATCCCTTGAATGGTTTTGGCGGGATTACAGTAAAGCATGAGGGTGGACACATGAAACTTACTCAAGGTATTGGAAAATAAATTCTAAGGTATCCAAGCTTGTTTTCGGCATATTGATTCCTTGACTGGTTTTCGTGAGATTGAGTAAAGCCTAGTTGTTTATATTATTTTTGGGCCTAGTAACCCTTTGCCTAGTTTTCACGGGATTGTATTAAAGATTAAGGGTGGAGGTGGTTTAATCTATGATAAGCCCTAATTTTTTATATTAAGTTCCACATTCGTGCTTTGAATATGGTACAAGGGTGATTGGAGAAAAGAAAGATTTGGTTTAGCTCAATTTACCGTCGAGTGGTATGTGGAATTCCTTGACTTTGTTTCCTTTCACATATGTTAATAAGAGTTATTTTCTTGTTGTATTTCATGAGTATTTGTACTTGTTATTGTTCATCTTTGATAGTTGTTTATTCATTTTTATTATTTTGGTGCTATGTTGGTTATAAACATGGTTTCATAACAAGTTCTAGTTATGGATCCTAAAATGTTTTGATTGGTAAATGAATTGTTATTGAATGTGTGATGTAATATGTGTTATTGAAGCTATTATGAGAGGTAATTATACTTTATTGATTATTCTTAGACAAGTATCAGGCCGTTATGTTTAAATATGCATTCATGACCTACAGGTTACATTTTCTCAATATGTTTGACAAAACGAATGTCCTGGTTAGGCCTAGTTAGGTCAATTTTTTTTATCCAAGATTTATTGAATGAATTTTTCATCATCTTAGAAATCATTCTCGCAAGTCTCACTGAATTCAGATAAGTGGTTTAGAGGCTAACATGGAAATTAGGCTCAGATTAGGAGACTAGAAGCATTGAATTGAAGATTTTAGATCACAACTGATGGCAGTAGGGCCTGTGGTTGAATTTTGAGGTCCTTAACCACATGCATGCCTTGTTGTGGGAGAAATTGGGGCACGAAGTCACAAAAAAATTAATTTAGCTCAGATTTTGGGCACTGGGAGTGGTTGTTATACCCTTCGGTGTCTTGTAAGCCTTGTAGGATGTAATTTTGTGGTTGGTAAGTTCTAATTTTTCAATTCCACTTTGTTAATTGTACTAAATTAGGAGGCTAATTCATTTCATATTAGCTTTCTGTCTCATGTTTACCCTCACGGGCCAATGAAAGTGGGTGGGGGGGTGACACAGTATGTCATTGTTTCTATCGATTAGATAAAAGTTAAAGATACCAGAGATTTTTATTCATTTTCTTGGATAAATTAGGGTTTGTTATTTTATACATTAAAATTTCCCTTCTTTTTTTTATAAACAAATAAATGGTTTTGATTCATAGGAATGTTATATTTCTCTTATAGTAATAAAAATGATGCAATCTATCCACAAAAGATTGAAACTATATGGGATTAACATCCTTTTTAACTTCACATTTTAAACAATGAGTGAAATCATGCAGAAGGTGAAATCTTATTGAGTTGTGAAGTTATTCGACCAGAAATATATAAATGAATGGTATGGTTTGATTTTGGCTAAAACACTTGGATGATATTTAACGACACATGAGTTAGCCAATGGATGAAATGGTCCATGCTCATTACATCCAGTGGATGAGATTAACAACATGCTACATGTTCTTTGTTGTTTAGTGACGTTTAATCCACTTGATGGATCTATCTGAGGATGATTAATTAAGATCAATGGATGATACTAATATCACAAGAGAAAATGCATGGTAATTTATGTAGTTGAAAACACCCTATGGTATAGAATCAACCATTCATGATATCAATTATTGATCTTGGGTTTCTACAAAAATAATTTTATAGAATAATTATGAATATTTACATGGAACAAATAATGAATAACATGAATATGTGATTTACATGAATTATTTTAATAGCTACTAATGCAACACTATAAATTAAATGCACATGTTACTAATGAATCTCAAAAATAGGTATTGATCACATTGACAAGCAAAAACTTGCTCCTAAAAAATATATCGACTCCATGTCCAACGTTTGAAGGCATAAGGTCTATAGTTCTTTCTATAGTTCTTGTTTATCCATGGTTATTACTTTGGTGCTATGCTGGTTATAAGCATGATTTCATAAGAAGTTCTAGTTACGGCTCCTAAAATGTTTTCATTGGTAAATGAATGGTTATTGAATGTGTGACGTAATAAATGTTATTGTAGCTATTATGAGAGGGAATTATACTTTCTTGATGATTCTCACACAAGTATCAGATCCCTATGTCAAAATATGCATTCATCAGCTATAGATTACATGTTCTTGATATGTTTGACATAACGAATGTCATGGTTAGGCCTAGTTAGGTCATGTTTTTTATCCAAATTTGATTGAATAACTTTTTCATCATCTTAGAAATGATTTTTGCAAGTCCCACTGAAGTCTAGTAAGTGGTTTAGAGGCTAACATGGAAAGTAGGCTTAGATCGTGAGACTGCACACATTGAACTAAAGATTTTAGGTCACAACTAATGGAAACTAAAGCCCATGGGAGAAGTTGGAGGCCCTTAACCACATAGTATAATCCAATAGGATGCCAAGTTAGCCCCTATTATCCATGGAGCAAGGACCAACAAGGTGATTATGATGTAGGAGACTTAAGAAGAGTATATATTTTAACTCTAGTTAAGATTTGAGGTAGTCAAACCTAACCAACATTAGGTTATTGGGATGTGTTATAACTAGGCTGCTAGGAGGAAAAGGGGTTCCATTCTTTTATGACTCCATTTCTTCCATACCTAGGAAAAATAGCAAAGAGGGATAGGAGATAGAGTACATTGAGAGGATTTGAGTATTGTAGTATCCCATGGACGTCACCTTCCAATTGTGGTTTCCTCCCAAAAGAGTTTCCTAGGTCATATCATGTGTCAAATATGTGTATGAAATTTTATCATGTTATTCTCTATTTTCTACATAATTTTAATTCACATGCATATACTGTTAACAATAATATACATATCTATAAATCTAAAGAGAAATAAATTTGTAATAGTATATATTATGGATTTTTAAGTATAATTTTATCACATTTGTTGTGATGAATTGTTTATTGGAATATCCATGATATTATTTTATACATCGTGTAATCTTTGACATGTAAGTCAAAAATAAGAGTGAGGAAGAATAATGTGGCTTCAATACACAATCATGAGAAGACTAAAGAAGAATATTCAGCCTAAATTCACACCATCGATAACAAAGTTCTACTGAGGTGCTAACTGAGAAGCACGTGTGAGGAAGGCTCTACAACTAACTTGCGACATATAAATGGTGAGTGAGAGATTAATTGTTGCAGCAAAGTGGGATCTACCCTATGCAAATGTACTGCAAAGGGAGGTCGAAATAAAATATGAATTTATAGATTACTAACCTATATGTTAGCTTTGAAAACAATACTTGCAATAATGGATAAGTGATTATGCTATCATAGTTGTGGAAATATCATTGAGTGACCAAAACTCAATATCAACCTAAAAATTCCCATCACAACACTAAAAGATAGGTTAAACATCAACGAATAAATTATAGAATAAATAAATTATAGTAAAGGGTGTCAAAATTTTATATTAATATGTCCAAATGAATTTTCAAACCTACCATTTATTTATTTAACCAAGATAATGACATGGAGACTTCTTTACCCCCAAATGTTAGAAACATATTTTAGGAGCTCTATCCAACCCAATTAGGTTCAGTGAGTTGTAAGTAATTCTTCACTCAAATATCTCTGACAATAATGGCTGAAAATGGAAAGATCTTTTCCTCAACTTCTTTTGAGAAATTTTCCGACAAATATAATATCAATTTAGGACAATTAATTAACTACTACAATTAGGGAAATGAGTTGGTTGAATTAACAAAAAAAATATTATGAATATTCTTAAAAGGATCACAAATTTCAACAAGGTGAACTAGCATATGCTAGTAAAATATGTAGTCTAGGTAGACTGGATTTGTGCCAAAAGGTTTATTTGAACCTCATCTTTTCCCATGGTATACAACATCGATGTTTTCATCCTTGTGCACCTGGCTTCCAAAGTTTATTATAGTAAATTAACGAAGAGCCTAATGATTTACCAAATCGTGATTCCAAAAACACTGAGATTAGATTTATGGTAAGCTTAACAAGCACTAGGAGAAGATGAAAAATTTGTTTGAAAAGTCGGCTACGAATCAAATTTTTGAGTTGAGGGATTTGGTATTAAAGTGAGATAAAATAAATGAGCAACCTAGGAAACATTGAAAGTTTGATAACCTATGTCATTTGACCCTTTACTGTTGGGAAACTTGAAGGAGAAAATTCATCTTTGCTTAAAACTTTTAAATATGAAATCATTTTCCCACTAATTAATGGCCAATTCTTAAGTAAAATCATAATCATAATCATAAAAAATGATATATATATAATATTATTATATATTTATATTATTAATCAATTCTAATTAAAATGGGATACTACTCCATTAATATTAAAAATACCAATTGATAATTGAATTCTCTTATCAAAATTAAATTGTGGCTATTTGAAAAACTAGTGACTCATAACATTAGTCAATACATGAGAAAATTTGTAATCTTCAATACTATTATGAAATGATGGAGAATTATACTTTCATTATGTGGGGGATTTTGATTTCTCCATCAGGGCTATAGATGCTCACTTGCAACAAAGAAAGGTTATTGGTGTTGGGTCAAACCAACTACATAATCATCCCACAATTTCTAAATGAGTTTATTTCAGATGGGACATGCTAATATCTCTGTTGGGATTATAGATGCTCATTGGAAGTGGAGAAAGGTCAGTGATATTGGGTCAAACCTAGTGCGTAATTAACCAATTTCTGATAAAAAGAAAATAAAATAAGGCCTATGGAAAATGTGTTAAAAAGGGAATCAAGAAAGCAATAATTTCTCTTGATTTTGAGATAGAGGATGAGTTTATTGGGGATATGGACAATTTCTATCAACGAAGAAATATATGATTTGAGAAATTCATGTAGCAAGATATTAGATGGAAAATGAAAATCCTTAGTAATTGGTCTCAACTAGTATCAATTAAACTATTATTGATGAACACCACACATATATTCTAAACAAGTACTTGAAATTCATTATTTCTCAACTTGGTGCAATGGAAGTGAAATTGTCTATTCATGATTTGAAAAACTATATAAAATATATTTCAATGATAAAAAAAATACATATGAGTTTTGAAATTGATTACAGATCCATTTAAAAATTTACGTAAGTGGGTGCTTACATATCAAGGGGTTGTAGTATCTTCAATTTTGGTACTTGTAGGGATTAGGGGGACTAGTGTCCCTTGAAAATAGGTGTTTGCAAATCATGGATTTGGTGATTCCTTTCGGTTTGTGCCAGTAAATTTGATTTAATAGATAATTGAAGTTTACGTTAAGAAAACAAATAAGATCTGTGGTTTTCTCCCTTCATAGGTTTCCATGTTAACATATGCATCTCATGTGTATATATTGTTTGAATTATGGTACAAATGTGTTATTGTTGATTTTTATTAAATAGTTTCAAATATTGTTTAAAAGTGCACCTTATTAATTCACCATATTATCAGTATTATCATGGTTACTAACAATTGGTATCAGAGTCAGTTCCTTCACCAACAATCTAACAAGTGTAAGGTAGATCTATGGATACGGTTGACTTGAAATGTAGTTCCACCAACAAAACACCATTATTTACGAGAAAAAGTTATTCATTTTGGAAGTTTTGAATGCAAACCTACCTAATGGCTCTTAGTACAAATGTCTAGAAAACAATTCAAAATGTTTATGAAAAGACACCTGCATTAATTAGTAAATTGGATAAGAAATAATTCACTAACAATGTAAATATATGAATTAAATCATCATTTGATTACCCAAATCTAATTTCAACAAGGTTAAGCATTGGGAGACATATAAAGGGACATGGTATAAGTTGACGAAAATTTAAGAAGGTGATAGCAAGGTGAATAAAGAAAAACAACAAGGCTTCAAAATGAAATTTGAAGCACTAAACATCAAAGAGGATTAATAGCAGAAGTGTCCTCATACACACAATTTTATTAATAAGGAAAAGAAACAATTACGAAAAATATTCAAAATCTTACACACAATCACTCAATACTTTTACAAGTGGAGTGAAACAAGCTTTAAATAAGCTTGTGTCCTAAACTAATTTTGTTATGGACGAATTATTTCATTTACAAGTGTCTTTTTGCATTTAATGTACTTGTAACAACACTCCTAACTATTTTCCTAAATTAATTCCTAACAAACAACACCTTTATAGATGTCATATGTTTTATAACAAATAGATACTCTAAGAATGCTATAGGACTCTAAATTATTAAATATTGATTTATCTACTTTGGATCATATATATAACATTTCCCCCTCTGATTCAAAGGTACATTACAGTAGATACCAAGCTCTTCCCTAAACTAGTAAGTATGATCTTGCCAAGTGGTTTTCTGAAAATATCTGAGATCTGGTCTTTTGAAGGAAAACATACTAGTTTGATGATGTCTTTTGTGATGAGTGTCCTGGTGTAATGATACTTTGTGTCCACATGTTTTCTTTTGGAATAGAAAACAAGATTTTTTCCAACCTTTGTGAATGAGTTTCTATCGATGAATAAATATGTGGCTTCTGCTTGAGGAACACCTAAATCTTGTAAAACTTTGGGCAACCAAATAGTTTCACATGTTGCTTCCCATCCTGATATGTATTCTTCTTATTCTAAAGAATTTTCCACAATGGCTTGCTTCTTGCAAGTCCAGGAGATTGATGTTGAACCCATATTCATCAAATAACTTGATTTTGATGCTTGATCTATTGGACATAATACTGAGAGGGGGGGTGAATTAGTATTATGTGATCAATTACTTTCTTTTTCAAATCCAGAACATATACGCTACTTCGGTAAGATGAACCCGTGTATATACACAACTTTAGATGAGGAAACCCGCGTATACTATGCGGATTTATAATTTACTTTATTCTATAGATGTTGATCATTAAGTTATGCAATAGAATCATATAAACAGTTACCAGGAACAGTAAAATAGATCAGAAGACAACCACACACAAAAACACAAGAAATAAGGTGGAAATCCAATGTGGGTGAAAACTACCTGCTGCAATTCGTCTCTATCTTCTTTTTAATTAGAAACTTATTTTTACAATGATTCTGTACTGGTGCAGTCCTTTACCAGTACACAGGCTACTACCTGCAGAGAGCTACAACCCTCTCTCCTCTTCCAGCTTCTCCTGGAAGGGAGCTACAACCCCCTTAGTTCTTGTACTAGTTGAGATACAAGTACGCGGTTGTTACCTGCAGAAGGCTACAACCTTCTCTTTCTTCCAAGGACCACGTTTGATAAATTTTCAGACTGGATCGACAAATAACATCAATCAAACATCAAGAATTTGTGCATCAACCAATCACCATTTCACCAGTCCAGACTGAATCAAAATAAACACTTCCCCGTGAACTGTACCCAGATCACAATAACTGTAATCACACCTCAAATTTTAAACCTAGATCACTGCAATAATCAACAGAAGTAGCTAGAACATAAATTATGAGATGTACGCTACTTCAATATTTAGAAACTTGCGTGCATACACTTCTGTGTTAAGATCAGCCTGCGTATACGCACATCTGACTTCCAGAAAATGCATGTATCCGTACCTGTGCTAAGATCAACGTGCATATACGCACTTCCGAATTACAGAACCTACATGTATTCACACCTATGCTAAGATCAACCTGCGTATACGCTCTTCTGACTTATAGAAACTGCGTGTATATGCTCCTTCGCTTCACTGAACCTGCGTACAGATCTATAAAGATAATTTACCCCTTCAAATGTTTAGATATTAGTTTACCCAGATTATCAGATTTATAAATCAAGCAAGCGCCACATAGAACAGATCAAAATCATACAAAGGTACTATCAATCAAGCCTTAAGATTTTGACCCATCAAAAGAACTTATCCTTCTCCTTGTGCTCAGGTTCCTTCTTCCTTCAGATCCAGATCTACACCATATCCCAGTCACTGTATTCCAAATCTAGCACTTTATCAGATATTCAATAATTCAAATGATTCCTTGCCAAATGATCTCCTTCCTCTTTTATAGCCTTAGGCCTTTTACAATACCACGGTCCAAAAACCATAACAATCAAATACCATGGACCCAATACTTGGGATCAACACTTATGACGAGATGTCATGGCCCAAAACCATAGGTTCAAATACCAAGGACTAAATACCATGGACCAAAAATAAGTTCTCCACATGTGTGCGCTTTTCCTTGCATGAAAGTGTGTGTATACGCGGCTTTGTTTGGACCAACATGCATATATGCTATTTTCATTCACAAAACCTACATGTATACGCGGCTTCATCAAAGTGAACCTGCGTATATATCTTTTCCTTCTTTCTAAGTGCTTGAATTGTGATCTGTCACCAGACTGAGTTGCCATCAAGGACAACACCTATGCCATAGTGCCAAACCTATGCCATACTGCCAACAATCTACCCCTTTGGACTTGATGGCAACTCCAAGATCCTCAAAGTCATTCTCCCCCTTTTTCATAAACGGCAAAGGGTTCTTCTCCCCCTGAGTAGATGCTAAAATTGCTGCTCTGCTGTGTTGAACATGCTCCCCCTGACTGTAGGCAAGATCTGCAAAAAGATGTTCTTTAAAAAAGAACCATGACTTACACATCGTAAATGACCTTCCTATCACCAAAAGACTCTATACATACATCCATGACCCAATCAAGTGGGGATCATCCAACCAAGTGGGGATACATCAGAGATTTACATATGACAACCAATTACATTACATCATTCATCCCAGGCATAGTGGGGAAACCAAAATAGGCCGTTACATGACCTAGATAAAAAAAATACATGACATGGAGATGAAATAGAAAGACTTATGAAAGTCAGTAATAACTGATATCAGTAGCATCTATTAATCACTCTACAAATCAGCAACCATGTTCTCTTTCTGTTCTTTCTCTACATGTGTTTCACCTGAAACCAACAACAGTTGAGAACTTGAACCAAAAGCTTCTAAGGTAATGCCAACAATGCATTATCAGAAGTTTATTTGCTCCCCCTGAACCTGTGCCCGATGGTCTCTGTTAGACCCATATCAGAATCTCTTCAACCAGAGTCTGTCCCCTTTGATTTTCTTCAAACCTCCATATACGCAACTGTATCAGCATAAACCTACGTATGTACGTGGATCCTCCTTATCCAACACGCGTACAACAACTTTTCTCTGAAACAGACACGTTTCAACAGCAGGATGAAGCATCAACTACTGCTAGCTTCTGTCTGAGGTATTCAACTGTTTCCCTGGGTAGTGGTTTGGTGAGTATATCAACAACTTGTGCCTTAGAGGGAACATACTCCAATTTGACTTTTTGTTCCAGCACTTGTTCTCGAAGAAAATGATATTTGATAGGTATGTGTTTGGTATTTGAATGCATGATTGGATTCTTTGAAATGTTGATTGCACTTGTATTATCACATAAGATGGATATAGGTGGAGTACATGCGATTTGATAATCTTGCAAGGTTTGCATCATCTAAAGGATTTGGGTGCAACAAGATGCATCAGCCACATATTCTGCTTCAGCTGTAGATAAGGCAATAGAACTCTGTTTCTTGCTGAACCAAGATACTAATCAGGAACCCATAAAGAATGCACCATCACTAGTTCCTTTTCTGTCATCCACGCTTCCAGCCCAATCTGCATTAGTATAAGCATGAAGAGTGAGATCTGCATCTCTAGGATACCATAGGCCATAGTTTTGAGTTCCTTGAAGATACTTGAAAATTCTCTTTACTGCCTGAAGATGAGTTTCCTTAGGATTTTCCTGAAATCTTCCAACCATTCCTACTGCATGCATGATGTCTGGTTGGGTACCTGTTAAATAGAGCAGACTTCCAATCATGGATCTATAGGTTGGTTGATGCATTGCTGCTAATTCATCATTTGAACTAAGGTTGCATCCTATGACCATAGGAGTACATACTCGTTTTGAATCTTCCATGCCATACTTCTTCAAGATCTGCTTGAGGTACTTGGTTTGAGATAAAAAGATACCGCCTTCATTTTGTCGGATTTATAAACCAAGAAAATATGTCAATTCTCCAAGAAAAGACATTTTGAATTCCTTCTGCATTACCAAGGCAAATTTTTTACTCATAGCTTCTTCATTGCTACCAAAGATGATATCATCTACATACACAATAAGTATTAGCAATTTGTTCTTTTCAATTTTTATATAAAGATTTCTATTTGCTGATCCTTTTGAAAAACCTTGTTGAGGAAGATATTTGTCTAGACGATAGTACCAATCCCTTGGAGCCTGTTTGAGACCATAGAGAGCCTTCTTTAGTTTGCATACAAGATTTGTATCATTACCAAGGATGAATCCATCTGGCTGCTCAATATACACTTCTTGTTCCAAATCTCCATTCAGAAAGGCTGATTTCACATCCATTTGAAATACTTTGAACTTTTGAAAGCTAGGGAGAGCAAGGAACATTTTGATGGCCTCAAGTCTAGCAACGGGAGCAAAAGTTTCTTCAAAGTCTATTCCTTCTTGTTGTGCATACCCTTTACAAACCAGTCTGGCCTTGCTTCTAATCACTTCCCCATTTTCATTCAACTTGTTTTTGAAGATCCATTTTGTTCCGACGACATTCTTATCTTTTGGTCTAGGAACCAACTCCCAAGTGTTTTTCTTTTTGATCTTCTCAAGTTCTTCATCCATTGCTTTGACCCATAATTCATCTTTGCATACCTCTCTTACATTTTGTGGTTCAGTGGAGGAAAGTAATTCCAAATAGCTTGGATCTTCTGGAATTGTTCTTCCTGTTTGTATACCAGCCTCTTTCTCCCCCAAAATTTGAGTTTCTGGATGATTCTTTTGAACGTATCTGGATGGAGTCTTTTCTTCTATCCTTATTTTTTCTTCAGGCTCCTCATGGGTTTCTTCTTCATAGGTTTCTTCTTCATCATGAATCTGATCTGATGTTGATGGATAGTCCTCATCATCTTCGAAATCTTCAGACCTTACCTGCCTAGGAGTGTTTTCTTCTTCATCAACCACTACATCAATATTTTCAACAATCTTTCCAAGCCTTTTATTATAACACATGTATGCTTCGCTACGGGGAGAGTAACCAAGGAGAATGCCTTCATCTTCTCTAGGTTCAAACTTGCCAAGATGTTCATCAGAATTTTTGATATAGCATTTGATTCCAAAAATTTTGAAATATTTTACCGAAGGAGTCTCACCATACGAGAGCTCATGAGGGGTTTGAGTGTTGTTCACCCAGACATTTGTTTTGTTGAGAATAACAACTGCAGCAAATGCAGCTTCACCCTAGAAAGTTGCAGGAGCACGAGCCATCTGTTGAACCGTTCTTTTCATACTTTCCACTACTCCATTTTGCTGAGGAGTCCTGGCTGTAGAGAATTCCCTTCATATTCCATGTTCTTCACAAAAGTCAAAAAATTCACTTGAGGTAAATTCCCCACCTCTATCAGACCCGAGGCATTTAATTTTTTGATCTGATTCGTTTTCAACCAAAGCTTTGAAGGATTTGAATTTTTTGAAGGCTTCGTCTTTGTGCTTCAAAATTCCTATCCAAACAATCCTTGAATAGTCATCAATGAATAATGTAAAGTATTCTTCTCCCCGAGGCGGCCTTTTCCTAGATGGACCACATACATCAGTATGGACAAGCTCAAGTGGCTTGCTTGCTGATCCTTCCTTCTCAGGGAATTTAGTTTTGGTTTGCTTACCAAACTAACATGATTTGCATATTGTATTATCTAGAATTCTGATGTCTAGAAGACCATGAACTACCTGGTATTTGCATGCTTTCCTTATCTGTGAGAAGCTTATATGCCCCAACCTCAGGTGCCATAGCTAGTGTTCATCATTCTTGCTCAAATAGCATTGTTGTTGTCCTTCTTTGAATATGTAAAAATTATTTGGAGTTCTTATGCCTTTGATCACTGTTTCTTCTGTATCAAGATCTCGAACACTACATCCATTTGATTGAAATAATACCTTTGTTCCTTGATCGGACATCTGACTGACACTCAATAGATTATGCTTTAAGCTATCAAAATACATAACATTTCCTACTTTGACCTTTTCTTTTAAAAGAACAGAGCCTTTACCTTTTATGAGTGCAGGGGTGTCATTTCCAAATGAGACCTTCTTCTCTTTCTCCAAGGCACTATATGACTGAAGTTTTTCTTTGTCACCTGTCATATGTTTCGAACATCCATTGTCGATATACCATTGATTTTCTTGCCCTTCTACATATAAGGCTATACCACATCTTTCTGGTTGTGGTTTTTTCATTTTCCATGCTTTGATATTTGAGGCTTGCTCCTTCTGAGTTGTCTACCGAAACCTTCTCCTGCATTCAGAATCTTCATGTCCAAAATTATTACAAATAGAACATTCTACTTCAGTTTTAAGAGTAGAAAAGTTATTGTAGGTCCTTTTCATGATCCCGGTCATACTCCTCTATTTTTGAGTTTCTCTAGTAATGATAATTTTGTAGGCAGCACACTGAGCTGGTTTGTGTCCAAAGTTGTGATAAGAGAAACATTGGCCATTGAAGAAGTTCCTACGATTTTCAACCCTGCGGACTGAATGATTGTAGTTTTCATTGACATTCATTCTTCAGGCAAATTGAGAATGATTTACCTGTGGTCTGTTGTAGCTTCTATTTATCCTTGAAGCAGATTGCCCCTAATTTATTTGGTGATCTTCATTAGGCCTTTGCTCACTCCTCCTTGCTGCATCAAGATAAATTTTGGAGGTGGATGGTTTTTGCGCTTGAGTTGCTTCTTCATTATATCCCAAACCTGTCTTGATTAGAGGAGAACACTGCACTTTGATAATCTCATCTAACGTTTCAGATCCTTTAACAAATCTAAGATTAAGAGCTTTAGTTTTCTCAATCTCTTTTCTAAGTCCCACAATTTAACATTCTAACTTTTCATGATGTTTTTCACTTTCAGCCAGTTGAAATTGCAAAGTATCAATAATCATATTTTTCTCTTCTAAACAAATTTTGAGTTTAGAAATCTCTTCATAAGACCTTCTTCATCTATAACATCCATAAAATCATCATCTTCAAAAGCCATTAAAAGTCTATAGTTATTACCTCGTTCATCTTCATCATTGTTTGAGAGTCCATCATTGTCTTCATGAGTGTAGTAGCTTTTCTTACTTACATTATGTTTCTTGTTCCATGTAACAGATTCCTTACCTTTGTCAAGTTTATGAGGACACTTGGTATCATAGTAACCGACTCTTCCACAAGCAAAGAATTTGAAGGGTAACTTACCTCTGAATATTCTAGCACCCCATTGAAGGTTCTTGACAAAATTTGATTCTTCCTCTTCTTCTGACATATGTCCTGACTCATAGTAATCTCCTTTACCTGAAGCCTTGAATGCAGCTTCTCTCCTGTCTGATGGTCCTCCTTTCCTCATTTCATAAGCGATTAGAATTCTGTGTAGCTGCGACATGGTAATTTTCTGTAGATTATCCTTTTCTTCTATTGCAGAAACTTTTGATTCAAACTTAGGAGACAAAGATCTTAGAACCTTTTCAACCACACCAGCCTCTTTTATTTCTTCACTCAATTTTTTCATACAATTAACAATCTCATCTATAAGAAGGAAATAGTTAGCCACAATTTCATCATTGTACATCCTAAGATTTTCATACTGAATTGTGAGGGTTTGAAGTTTTGCTCGTTTTACCTGATCACCTCCTTCATAGCTCAGTACAATCTTGTCCCATATTTCTTTAGCGGTTTTATACTGCATAACCTTGACGAATTCTGATTGAGATAGACATCCTAATAGAGTGTTGACAGCCTTTGCATTTGCTTCAAACTGCTTCTTCTGAGCCGGATCTGTACGAGTTGCTGATGGAAAAGTGTACCCTGTATCTATGATATCCCAGACTTCTATACCAAGAGATTGAAGATAGGTTGTGACTCTTACCTTCTAATAGACAAAGTTGGTCCCACCAAAAATTTGTGGCTTGATTGATGCTTCTCTTTCGTAGTTGCTCATGATGAGAGATCTTCCTTCAAGCGATCAAGCTTCTTCTGAAGGACCTGCTCTGATACCAATTGTTGGAAATAATACTGAGAGGGGGGGTGAATCAGTATTATCTGATCAATTATTTTCTTTTTCAAATCCAGAACATATACGCTACTTCGTTTAGATGAACCTGCATATATACACAACTTTAGATGAGGAAGCCCGCGTATACTATGAAGATTTATAATTTACTTTATTCTACAGATGTTGATCATCAAGTTATGCAACATAATCATATAAACAATTACCAGGAACAGTAAAGCAGTTCAGAAGACAACCACACACAAGAACACAAGATATAAGGTGGAAACCCAATGTGGGTGAAAACCACCTGTTGCAATTCGTCTCTATCTTCTTTTTAATTAGAAACTTCTTTTTACAACGATTTCGTACTGGAACAGTTCTTTACTAGTACATAGGTTGCTACCTGCAGAGAGCTACAACCCTCTCTTGTTTTCCAGCTTCTCCTGGAAGGGAGCTACAACCACCTTATTTCTTGTACGAGTTAAGATACTAGTACGCAGGCTGCTACCTGCAGAAGGCTAACAACCTTCTCTTTCTTCTAGGGACCATGTTTCATAAATTTTTAGACTGGATCCACAAATAACATCAATCAAATATCAAGAATTTCTGCATCAACTAATCACCATTTCACCAATCAAGACTGAATCAAAATAAACACTTCACTGTCAACTATACCCAGATCAGAGTAACTGTAATCACACCTCAAATTCTAAACCCAGATCACTGCAATAATCAACAGAAGCAGCTAGAACATAAATTATGAGATGTACGCTACTTCAAAATTCAGAAACTTGTGTGCATACGCTTCTGTGTTAAGATCAGACTGCGTATACGCACTTCCGACTTCCAGAAACTGCGTGTATACGCACATGTGCTAAGATCAACCTGCGTATATGCACTTCTGACTTACAGAACCTGCATGTATACACACCTGTGCTAAGGTCAACCTATGTATACGCTGTTCTGACTTATAGAAACTATGTGTATAGGCTCCTTCGCTTCACTGAACCTGTGTACAGATCTATAAAGATAATTTACACCTTCAAATGTTCAGATATTAGTTTACCCAGATTATCAGATTTATAGATCAAGCAAGCGCCACATAGAACAGATCAAAATCATACAAAGATACTATCAATCAAGCCTTAATATTTTGACCCATCAAAAGAACTTATCCTTCTCCTTATGCTCAGGTTCCTTCTTCCTTCAGATCCAGATCTACACCATATCCCAGTCACTGTATTCCAGATCTAGCACTTTATCAGATATTCAATAATTCAAATGATTCCTTGCCAAATGATCTCCTTCCTCTTTTATAGCCTTAGGTCTTTTACAATACCACGGTCCAAAAACCATAACAATCAAATACCATGGACCCAATACTTGGGATCAACATGTATGACGAGATACCATACGTTCAAATACCAAGGACTAAATACCATGGACCAAAAATAAGTTCTCCACATGTGCCCGCTTTTCCTTACATGAAAGTGTGTGTATACGCAGCTTTCTTTGGACCAACATGTGTATACACTGTTTTCATTCACAGAACCTGAATGTATACGTGACTTCATCAAAGTGAATCTGTGTATATATCTTTTCCTTCTTTCTGAGTGCCTGAATTGTGATCTGTCACCAGACTGAGTTGCCATCAAGGACAAAACCTGTGCCATGGCACCAAAACTGTGCCATAATTCGAACACAATCATCAATACTTCTAGCAGAAATGGCATCTAAATATCCACCAAGATAAATTTCTTAGTATTTTTGTACACAATACCAAAAAATTTCATCCCTTAGATATATCTAAGGACCCTTTTTTCTGCACGCCAGTGGATTTCCCTTGGTTCATTCATAAATAATGAGAGAATACTAACTACATAAGATAAGTTGGGATGAGTGATTCCTAGATAGATCAAGATTCTAATCAATTGTCTATAAGTAGTCTTTTTCACCGATTCCCCCCCTTCTAATTTTTTAAGTTTTAAGTTTCATTCCATTGGGGTGAGAACAAACTTGCAATGCTTCATCCAAAATATTTTTAGTAGTCCATATGCATACATGCTTTGACTAATGAAAACATTTTTTGAATGTTGGAATACTTCAACTTGAAGATAGTAGTGAGGTAATCTCAGATTAGTCATATTAAATCCAACTTCTAACTCCTCCTTTACCTGCCTAATATGATCATTATTGTTCCCAATAATGATCACATTGTCCATATACATAACTAGAATAACCATATTTTTACCGAGTTGGCACACATATAAGCTATCATTAGATTCACTTCCCTTAAAGAAAACCTTGCAAAGGTACTCATCCATTTCTACATACCAAGATCATGGAGCTTGTTTCGACCCATATATAGCCTTCATTGGTTCGCATAATTTTTGTTCCTTGCCTTCGATCTCAAAACCTAGAGGTTGAGTCATATATACTTCTTTGTGCATGTATCCATTGAGGAAGTCACTTTTAAGATCCATCTAATGACTTTCCATCCACTTTGAGTTGATGATGCAACTAATAATATGATGGTGTTCCATTTTAATGTAGGCGCAAAAGTTTCTTCATGGTCAATTCATTATTATTCTACAAAACCCTTGGAAACAAGCCTTGCATTGTACTTGTCAATTTCTCCATCTAGCTTATACTTAAGCTGGTAAACCCATTTTCGTCTGATGGGTTTCACATTTTTAGGACAATCAATGAGTTTCCATGTGTTAGTTTCCATCACTTCCTTGTATTCTTTAACCATTTCCTTTTTCCATTCAACATGATTTATGCCTCTTTGTATGTGGAGAGCTCAATAAAATGATTTGTTATTAAGGAAAAAAATTCTTCATTTCTTTGTGAATTTCATGTTCCTATTTTGTTTTATTCGTCTGGTCTTATATCCTTCAAAAGTTGAATGGCCCATTTAGGAAGTTCAGGTTGACTTATTTGTGGATTTGAATAATGACCATAATTATAATGTGGATTAATATAAACATATGTTATTCGATGATCTGAAGGTTCATGGGGTGGAGAGTCGTTATCAAATGAAATACTTATAGAAGATTTAGATGAACTTTGAGAAAATCCAAATGATCTAGATGAAGCACGTGAATTGGATGAACCATTTTCTCATGAATGAAATTCAATCTCATACCAATGTTGTGTGCTTTGTTGATTTTGTATTCTGTTTTTCTTTTTATTACCCATTCTTTCTAGTTTATGTAGAATACTTTCTATCTCCATGGCACTCTTGCTTTATGTTTCATTAAATAAAACATCTCTACTAACAATAAAAGTTCCATTGAATAGAATATGATGTCCCTTCCTTTCAGCGTAATACCCAATCAATGTTCACTTCAATATTCATGAATCAAGCTTAGTCCACTTTGCTTTTGGAACTAAGGCATAACATACTGAACCAAAAACTTTAAGATGTTTTATAAGAGTTTTGAAACCAAACCATTCTTCATATGGTGTAATTCCATCCAAATAAGTAGTAGGAGACCTATTCCTTAAGTAGATCATTGTATATATTGCTTATTCCCAGTATAAAGGACTTAAACTTTTAAAAGCTACCATTGATCTTGCCATCCCTTCCATGGTGTGATTCATTCTCTTTGCTACTTAATTTTGTCATAGAGTGTCAACATTTATATGTTTCCTTTTGATACCATTTTCCTTGCAATAAGTTTCAAATTCATTGGAAGTGAATTTCCCTCCATTGTCTATCTTGACAGTGCCAATTTTTTCATTATCTTCATTCTCAACCAGTTGCGGAAAATTCTTGAAATATTCAAATGTTTCCAACTTTTTTTTGAGAGAATAAACTTAAATCATTCTAGCAAAAACATCAATGAAGAGTAAAAGTATCTAAAACCTGTTATAGCAGTTTGTATAGGTTCACAAATGCCAATGCAGACTATTTGAAAATGATTGTTTGCATGTTGTGAACTTGCTGGAAAACTCTCTCAACCTTGTTTCTCCTAAATGCAAGCTTCACATCTTCCATTTTATTTCTTAAAAGTTGGAAGTCATGTAACCATTCCCTACTTTTGAAGTTGAGAGATACTTTCAAAGTTTAAATGTGCATATCTAACATGCCATAACCTTATTAGTGAAATATATGCCACTTTGAAATCAAACTTGCATGAAATGAATGTCCCTTTCATCCTCAGAAGTTTTTCATCTTCATGTCATGATATGACTGTGTTCATATCATATTTAATGGAATTGATTTGTGCTAAGGCATCCTCCATAACAACCTGATGTCCTGTATGTCGAATTGTGACTAACTAAAAGAAAATCATCTTGAAAGTTGGTACATACCAAAAATTTGAATTTATTTTTTCTCCAATGCTAGGAAGAGAAACTTTTACTACACCTTTTCCACAAGGAGTGTATCTTGTCTTATCTGCCACAAAGATTGAATTAAGTTCACACTATTGAAAATTCCAAAATAAGTCACATTAAAAAGTCATATGGTGTGTTTCCCATGTATCTAATATCCAAGCATCTTCATAATCACTTTTAATATATGTGGAGACATGTAAGGTTGTTGATTCTAAACGTTTAACTATATTGAAGACATATTATGAGCCATCATCTTCTTGAGCATTAGAAAATTGTGTCAAATGTTGTTGAAACTTTGGAATATTCACAATAGAAGTTCAACATAATGATCAACTCCATTGTGGCTTCTACGAACAACTTCATTCAAATATTTTCTTCTTCCTTAACTTTATCCTCTACCTCTGCTCTTTCCTCTACCTTGAATTTTACCTCCTTTGTTGATTTATCTACCTTGATTACTTCCTCTACTAGAACTATTTCCTTTGCTGAAGTTGTTCCCTCTGCCATGACTTCGAAAATGACCTTGTCCTCTGTTTGCCACTCAATTTTGATTTTTGTTCCCTATTCCTCTACCTATGAAACTTTCAGTTGAATATTTACTAGTGCTATCTGTTGGGAGTGGAGCATGATTGTTCATAGGTCTTTGCTTCAGCCGGATGTATAGTCCAGGAAGTTTGTACACCCTTCCATGTAGGGGGCTGCGGGAGGGGGGGGACTTGTCCCCCCCTGCGGGGATTTGGGGGGGTTGATCCCCCCCGGCTAGGGGGTCCAAGGGCCATTGGTTCCCCAACGGGAGTTTTGAGGGCAGCTCCCCTGAAGCTAAAAACAAATGTAAAATTTCCTTGTAAAAGTATAGTAATTTCTAGTCAATCTGGGTCATTCATTAGGCGAATGATCTGATGGTGGAACTTATGTTTAGTTTAGGGTTTTTTGCCCTAGAAGGCAACCCCTCTCTTTGTATTAGGGCATTGTATTTTTAGGTTTTCTAATAGATGTGTATTCTCTGAGCGAGAAACAGAGAGGTGAGATTGTGTGAGAAAATAGAGGATATTATAGCGAATCTGCTGTAGGTTGTGTCTCTTCATTTTGCTAGATAATAGAAAGGAAGGACTGACTGTTCAGGATGGACGTAGCCCAAACTGGGTGAACCAGATATATTTGTATCTCTCTTGTTTTATGCATTTTATATGTTTGTATTTCTGCAATATTTTATGTCTTCCATTGCTCCGTAATACATAATTTTATAACAACTGGTATCAGACTTGGAGGTCTATTTGGCTGGTAAACTCATAAGAAAGAAGGGTTCCTCATTCGAGTGGGAGCAATGGTGGAAGATGGTAAGTTTAGAGTCGAGAAATTTAACGGCCAAAACTTCTCGCTGTGGAAGATGCAGATGGAAGATTGTATGTATCAGAAAGATCTGTAGCTACCATTGGGTGGAAAAACAAAGATGCCAACGGGTATGATAGATGAAGAATGAAACCTTCTCGATAGAAAGGCACTCGAAACAGTACCGTTGTGCCCTGTAGCATAGGTTACCTTCAAAATTTCGAAGGAAACAACTATAAAGGGTTTGATTAATGCATTGGAAAAACTATATGAAAAACCCTCAGCCTAAAATGAGGTATCTATTATGAAACGATTATTTAATATGAATATGTCGGAAGGTGGGTCTGTTGCAAACCATTTAAATGATTTTAATACTGTTATAAGTCAGTTATGTTCTGTAGGGGTAAAATTTGATGATGAAGTTAGAGCTCTATTATTCTTGTGCTCATTGCCAGAAAGTTGGAATGATTTAGTAATGGCCATTAGTAACTCTGTTTCTGGATCTAGTACTTTAAAGTTTGATGATGTTGTCAGTGTTATCCTTAGAGAGGAAATGCGGCGGAAAATCTCTAGTGAGACATCAGGTAATGCTTTGAGTGCAGAGTCTAGGGGAAGAAAAATGGGAAAAGGAAAGATCTCAGGATATTGTAGTAAACCAAGGAAAGGAAGATCCAAGTCTGGATTAAGGATAGTGTGCTAGAAATGCGGAAAGAAAGGACACCTAAAGAAAGATTGTAGATCTTGGAAAGGAAAAGAAGGAGATGCACAAACAGAAAACAAACATGAAGCAAATGCGACAGGTGAGGTGTTACAATATGCTTTGATTCTTTCTTTTGAAAATATTACTGATTCTTGGGTGGTAGATTCAGGGGCCTCATTCCATGCGAGACCTGATAAGAAATACTTTCATGACTATGTTTAAGGAGATTTTAAACAAGTTTGTTTGGGTGATGATAAACCCTGTAAATTGTTGGAATGGGTAAGGTTCTCATAAAAAAGCAAAATGGAAACAAATGGCTACTAAAGGACATAAGGCATGTTCTAGATGTAAAGAAAAATCTTATTTCAACAAGGCAGTTAGGCAGTGAAGGTTGTGTGACAAATTTCACAAATAAAGCTTAGAAGGTTACAAAAGGAGCCCTGGTAATACCAAAAGGCAAAAAGGTTGGTACATTGTATTTATGCAATGGTATTTCTAACTATGTTAATGCTTTAACTTCCAAAGGAGTAGATGCAGCATTATGGTATCATAGGTTCGGACACATGAGTGAAAAGGGGATGAAGGTTCTTCACACAAGGAATTTGTTGCCAGGTTTGAAGAATGTTGATTTGGACTTCTGTGAGAATTGCATTTATGGAAAGTAGAAGAGAGTTAGATTTCTGAGAGTTGGGAAAGAAAACAAGAGTGAGAAATTAGAGCTTGTGCATATAGATGTATGGGGAATTTCTCAGATATCATCTCTTGGTGGCTCTCGTTATTATGTTACTTTTATTGATGATGGAACTAGAAAAACTTGGATTTATTGTATTAAGAATAAATCTGATGTATTTGATAATTTCAAGAAATGGAAAGCTTTGGTTGAGATTGAGACAGGAAAGAAATTGAAGTGTCTCAAATTAGACAATGGAGCTGAATATTGCAGCAAAGAGTTTGATAGGTACTGTTAAGAGCATGGAATTTGTAGGGAGCAGATAGTTCCAAGAACACCACAATAAAATGGTGTGTCAGAAAGGATGAACAAAACAGTGATGGAGCATGCAAGGCGCATGAGGTTTCATGCAGGATTGACTTAACAATTTTTGGCAGATGCTATAGATACTGATGTTTATCTAATAAAAAAAGGGCCTTCAAGTTCCTTGGATGGTGGTGTTCCAGAGGAAGCATGGACAGGTAAAAAGGTAAACTACTCTTTTTTAAAGCCTTTTGGTTGGGAGGCCTTTGTCCATATTAATAAAAAAAATAGAACAAAGCTTGAGGCAAAGTCAAAGAAATGTACCTTTATTGGATATGGTTTTAATGATTTTGGTTATTGCTTATATGATTATGAAAATCACAAAATAATCAGGAGCAGAGATGTAATATTTAATGAAAAGGTCTTGTATAATAATCAGATGCAGGAAAAGAAAGAGGGAAAAGAAAACAAGGAATACACAGTTCTTGATGAAATCACTGAAAAAGTAAAGGTGCCTTAAAATAATAATAATCAACAACTAGAACAACAGCAACCACCACAA
>APFE031677095.1:154385-227351 GCA_000404065.3 Pinus taeda | reverse complement strand
ATTTTGATGAAATATTTTCTCCTGTTGTTAAAATGACTTCAATAAGAACTATTTTAAGTCTAGTAGTAGTTGAAGATTTGCATCTCGAGTAGTTAGATGTAAAGACAACCTTTATCCATGGGGATTTGGAGGAGGAGATATATATGTAGCAGCCACAAGGATATGAGGTAAAAGGGAAGGAGAAACTAGTGTGCAGATTGAGGAAGAGTTTGTATGGCTTAAAACAAGCTCCAAGGCAGTGGTATCTAAAATTTGACAAGTTTATGTTTGAACAGGGTTACACTAGATGTCACTTTGATCATTGTGTTTATCTAAAAAAGCAAAATTATGGTAGCTATATTATATTGTTATTGTATGTGGATGACATGCTTGTTGCAGGGTCTAACATGCAGGAAATAAATGTGCTCAAAATAAAATTAACAAATTCATTTGCAATGAAGGATTTGGGAGCTAAAAAACAAATCCTTGATATGAGAATAATTAGAGACAGGAAAAATCGCAAATTAACATTGTCTAAGAATGAGTACATACAAAAGGTGTTCAAAAGATTTAATATGCACAATGCAAAACCAGTTAGTACACCTTTTGCTATCCATTTCAAACTTAGTGAGGAAATGTGCCCAAAGACCAAGAAGACATGGATTATATGTCTAAAGTTCCATATGCATCAGTAGTTGGAAGCTTAATGTATGCAATGGCCAGCACAAGGCCTAATATTGCAGATGAAGTGGGAGTTTTAAGCATGTACATGAACAATCTAGGAAAGGAATATTGGATGGCATTGAAATGGATTCTCAGATATTTGAAAGGTACCACAAATCAAGCATTATGCTTTTGTGATTCGAACATTTCTCTACAGGGATATGTTGATGTAAACATGGCAGGTGATAGAGATAACAAGAGGAGCACTATAGGATATGTATTTACTGTAGGTGGAACAGTTGTCAGTTGGGTTCCAAAAATCGAAAGTGTTTTTTCACTTTCAACAATAGAAGTAGAGTATGTTGCTGCTACAGAGGCTAGTAAAGAAATGATTTGGTTAAAAAGGTTTATGGGTGAATTGGGTAAGGAGCACGATATGGGCATGTTATACAGTGATAGCAAAAGTGCCATTCATAAAAAAAAGAACTCAACATTTCATTCTATTACTAAACACATACAACTCAAGTACCATTTCATAAGATTAGTGTTGGAAGATGGAGAGTTGAAGGTGGAAAAGAAACACACTAGCCAGAATCTTGCAGGTATGCTAACAAAAGTTGTAACCAAGGAGAAACTGAGAATATGATTAGCTTCATTTGGTCTCCAAGGATGACGATAAAGATGAGAAATAGCCAAGTCCAAAGAGGAGTCATTGTCTAGCAAATGAAGTAGGGATGGAGTTGCTACAATCATTTTCCAAGTGGGAGATTATTGGGTGTGGAGCATGACTGTTTAGAGGTCTTTGTTTCAGCTAGATGTATACCCCAAGAAGTTTGTACACCCCTAGATGCAGGGGGGTGCAAGGGGGACTTGTCCCCCCTATGGGGCTTCAGGGAGGCCGATCCCCCCCGGCTAGGGGGTCCCGGGGCCAGCAGTCCCCTAGCACGTGTTTCGAGGCCAACGCCCTCGAAGCTAAAAATAGATGTAAAATTTCCTTGTAAAAGGATAGTAATTTCTAGTCAATCTGGACCGTTCATTAGGCGGATAATCTAACTATAGAACTTATGTTCAGTTTAGGGTTTTTTGTCGTAGAAGGCAACCCCTCTCTTTGTATGAGGGCATTATATTTTGACGATGTGTAATAGATGTGTATTCTCTGAGCAAGAAACAGAGAGGTGGGACTGTGAGAGAAAACAAAGGATATTACAGTGGATCTACTATAGGTTGTGTCTCTTCATTTTGCTGAATAATATAGAAAGGAAGGATTGGCTATTCGGGGTGGACGTAGCCCAAACTGGGTGAACCACATATATCTGTGTCTCTCTTGTTTCATACATTTTCTGTGTTTATATTTCTGCAATATTTTATGTGTTCCATTGCTCCGTAATATATAATTTTCTAACACTATCTTTTGTAAAGAAGAAATATTCTCCAACATGTTTCTTCCTTCCAAACATTTTTTTCATGTTGAGCTAGAATTTCACTTAATCCATCAAATTTTAACTTCTTTATTTTTCTAACTACATGTAAAGCTTCCAAGAAATGTGTATGTTGATAAGGAAAACTAGAAATCATAATAGTATTCATGAAGCTATCATCCATTCCTTGGAAACCGACCTTTTGTATTTCATGCTTAATCTTCTTAAGTCTAGAAATGTACTCTAATACATCTCCCGCTTTTGTAATTTTTCGTTGAAGGAACTTCAATTCAATATCAACTCTCTTAGATTTCGGTTTTGTATTAGATAAAACTTTAAATGTTTTCTAGGAAGACCATTCATCAAAATAATTTTCAATGTGAACATACTTTTCTTCATTAACTGAAGATTTAATTAATGTTAATTCTTTGGCTTTTTTGTTCTCCCATTTATCTAGTGAGTCTACATATGTATTTTTTTCGGCTTAATAGCACCATCACATGCATCTTGCCAAATTTAATTGTAAATCAAAATGCTTTCTATGTTCCTTTTCCATGTCTTCCAATTCTTTGAGCCTTCATGTTCGTTAGAATCGAAAAATGAATTTACCAATTTGGACATTGTAAAAGTAAATGTATGCACCAATATAGATCATGCACCACAAAAAGAAGATGGACAACAAACCACACATAGTGCCAGAAAAAAATGATCTATTTGGGCTCAACCTTGACCCTCGTATAGTCATTTGAGGAGAAAAGTGACTGATATTTTCATTTGGCTCCAATCAACTTCTTCGAAATTTTACAATGAAAATTTCAAAGTTTTACTTTTTACAATGCTCTTGCAATTTGAATTATTTGACTCAAACAAGTTAGAGTTTTAGACATCCCCTTAAATTAAAGAAATTACTTCAAGTTACAACTTTATCACTCAAAAATACAAAAAAAAGATACACCTTAGTACTCTAAATATATAAAGCATGACACCTTATTACCCCAAATATTACAAAATACCCCAAAAACACTTATTACTCTACTCACATATTTCTCAAAATCATAATACATACCTTATTATTCCATTAAATTTATGATCACGTTAAAAGAACTTTACCAAAAATTTAATACAATTGTTGAGATTCTGTATTTTTGAGGTACAGGGGGTAAACATATAGGACAACATCCAAACCAATTTTGAAGATGGGATCTAGCCTTCCCACCTGCAGAGAGCGATCTCTCCATAAAATTTAGCTATGTTTTATGCAAATTTTAGGCTAATGATTACTTTATTTATTGTTTTGATTGGATTGTTTGGTTGATTTAATTGTTATAATTCCATTGGGCTATGGAATCTAATTATTAACTGGATCTGGCATCAAATTTTAGAGGAGTTTTGCAATGCAAGCTAGGTTGCACTAATTGGATATTTTCAGAAATTAAATGGATTGTAAAATAGTATAAATGTAATATCCAATACAATTTAAGGAGAAAATAAGAATTCCTTAATCTGACTTCAACAAAAAAACATGATAATTGCTAACAGCCAGAATAGGGTGCTCTATTTAACACGTTTTATTCATCACAATTTCTGTTAAGTAATTGAGATTTTCATAATAAGATAGAAAGGTAAACAATGTTTAAAGAAATAAAGAAAAGAAACACATCACCATTTGGTAAACCACATGAATCTTGTGAAAAGGTCCTTTTATTATTGATAGTCTAGCGACTTTGAAAATTTACGATATGCAAAGGAAATTGTATTCATAAATCATCATCTCTTACTTCAAACTATGAAATATTTATACAAATTCTAAACTAAAATATCTTGAATAAATATCAAGATTTGTTTACAAATATCGCAAACTATCTTACACTTACAGAACTAAGATATAGGAGATTCAAAAATGAATCGATTTGGCACTATCTTTCTGGATCTTTAGTGACAGAGACAAGCAACTCAAATTTTATTGAAACTCTTATTTAATGCGGTGTCCTCCAAGTCACTAACTATCTTTGAGTTTTTCTCTCCCAAAATTCTGAACAATAGGGTACATGAATATCTTTGAAGATATCAATCTAAGCTATATGTTTGAAAATCGAGAGAGGTTTTTGAAGATAAGAATCCAAGGAATCAAAACATCATCCAGTTTACAAAAATTCATTTCTGATTATCCACAATATTCTCTGCCAAAAGGTGACTAAAATAGGACATTACACAGTCAAACAAATAGGCTAAAATGATGAGTGAATCTCCCAATACCTGATAGTTTTTCAAAAAGTGAGATAGGCTTTTGTATATCGCAATATTAGGAACCAAAACCTCATCTAGTTTCCAAATATAAAACTCCTATTATCCACAATAATCTCTGCTAAAAGGACTGAAACGATATTTTTTTTGGAAAATATGCCTTCAAAGAATCATTAGAATTTCCTAAACCATAACAATTGTTAGAAAAATGAGAGAGGTTTTTGTATAAGAGGATGTCAGAAACAAAAAAACCTTTCATTTTTTGAAGATAAATTCTCATTTGTTTGTAAACCATGTCTGAAAGTATTGTGTTGTATAGGCAAAAAAAACATAGTTTTAGTTGGCCATGAAATGAACGTATGACGTGGAGGTAAGGGGTGACTTGGAGGTGACGGAAAATATGGAGGTACATGTTTGGTGAGAATTTTATTAGGTGAAGAATAGTAGTGGAATATGAGGAGGCACGTGGAGGGTGGAGGATGGTGCAAGAGTAATTAGGTGGAGGATACGTGGAGGTAGTGAAGTGGCTGTTGAGGGGAAGTGGGGGGTGACGTAACCGAGAAGGTGGTTTGCAGCAAGGATTGAATACCACTATCGGAGGGGAATAGAGGTGGACTGTGGTATTAGTGAAGGGGTTCCAGAATGCTTACGTGAGACACGTAACAACAGGGCCCGGGGATAAAACTAATAATTTCGAACCACCCCCCCCCCCCCCCCCATCGCAAGGAGATTAGGCAAGGGGCTCTGAATTACATCGGCTGTCATCGAATTAGATGCATGCTAAATATTGGGTAGGGAAGGTGTGCGTATTTTAACAACATACAACAAATCTCCTTTTTTCATTATCATTTTTACAATAAAATCAAAGCTATAGTACAATGGCCTTACTACAATTTATTTAATCACATTTAAATGATGTGATTAATTTAATCTAAACATGCTTAATTATTCTCTAATGTTGCATTTCAACTTACAAGCATATTTTTTATTTTCTCTAGGTTTTGACCTTTATTAAAAACAATTTACAACATGGAATATTGTTTACAACATCCAAAATATAATAATCATTAGCTATAATCAGGAAATCGTATAAAAATTATAGGGCCCTAACAGTGGCTCCAACTAGGGATGGCACTTACTAGTGAAGTGTCCGGAACATCGTAGACTAGTAGAGTGATCCATTAGGACGATCCCAAATCTAAAACTTGTTCTACGATAAAATATATGCTACAGAAAAAACTCTCAAATTGAAATAAAATCCATTCTGCAAACTGAAATTTGAAATACACATTGAGCTGAAAGTTGTACTGCTATCTAAAACTGAGGTTGTCAATAATGCTTGAAACAAATGTTGAGAGTGTTAAGCTTATTTTCACACTGCTACCTACTCTACAATCTTGAAAATTATGATGAATCAAATAATACAAAAATGCCAATGAAGCCAGCCAAGAAGATGTTGAAACTAGTGGGCTGCTTGACTACTTGTTAGCACAATCAAAAGGATAGCTTGACTTTTTGTCCATAAAATCAAAGTTGTAGGGTCCAATGAAAATTGTTTTTGGATCTGGTATTCCAAAAATGATTGAACACTTGAGCTGAAAAGAACCTCCATGTAGTTTGCTATAGTATCAGTAAAGGCATGGTTAATTAGTTTACCTTGTAGACTTCATTGACTCATGAAGCAGGAAAATTTTCATTAGTTGTATTCTCAATGTTAAACATTGATTCCATTGTTCAATTTCAGCCTTATACTTGAAAACATAATTCTGAACAATATGTGAATCAAAATGAAATACAATCTCCTCTTGGTTTGAGAGAATGAAGATTTTCCAAGAATTGTTTAGGATCTCAGAAATTATAGGATTGAATCTGATAATCCGAAAGCTCAATATCCTTCTCGAATATTTCAACAACTAACTCAAGAAGACAAACTTTACTTACAAGATAAAATTTGCTTAATTTCAAATAACAAGACACGAATGTTAAAAGATCTTCATCAAATTGAAAATCGGCTAATTAATCCTTGACTTCTTTTAAAACTTCAAAAGGAAAAGGATTTCCCACATACATTGTCATCTTGTTTAGCAAGAAATATGATCAACTTGCAATGGAAGTGCTATGAATTATCTACAAATATGTATTCTTTGACGGAGGAGTCACACTAAAATTTGAAGCTCTCGATACCTTGAACAGGGCGTCACCAGGTGAATCATACCACCTTCTTGTGTCTGATCACTATCCACCATCAGTAACCAGATTTGGAACTTGATACACTTTTCTAGGGAATCTGAAAGGTTTTTCCCCAGTATGGTCGCCACTATGTTGTTCTATATTTTTGAGGTTGAGGGAGTAAACATATAGGACGACATTAAAACCACTTTGGAAGCTCGGATCTATCCCTGCCAGCTTCAAAGAGGGATCTCTCTATAAACTTTAGCTATGTTTTATGTAAATTTTAGGCTAGTTATTATTGTACTAATCGTTTTGATTGGATTGTTTGGTTGATTTAATCGTTATAATTCCATTGGGATATGGGATCTAAAGGTTTAAATGGATTTGGCATAAAATTTTAGAGTAGTTTCGTAGGGAAAGCAAGGTTGCACTAATTGGATATTTTCAAAAATTAAATGGATTGTGAAATAGAAAAAATGTAAGATTCAATAGAAATGAAGGAGTAATCAAGAATTCCTTCGTTTGACTTCAGTAGAAAACATAAAAATTACTAACAACCAAAATAGGGAGTTTTATGTAGCATGTCTTATTCATCATTGTTTCTACTAAGTAATTGATACTTCCAAAATAACAAAAAAAGAGAAACACTATTTAAGCAAATAAACTAAAGAACCACACCATCATTTGTTACACAACATGATTCCTATGAAAAGGTCCTTGTATTATTGGTGCCCCAACAACTATGGAGATTTACAATATGCAAAGGAAATGACATTTAGAAATTAACATCTCTTACTTCAAATTATGAAGTATTTATACAAATTCTAAACTAAAATATCTTGAAAAAATATCAATATTTTTTTACAAGTATCTCAAACTATCTCACACAAATAGAACTAAAATATAGGACATTAAAAAGTACTGAATCTACTTGGCACTATCTTTGTGGATTGCTAGTGGAAAATAAGAGAAATTCAAATTTGATAGCAACTGTTATTTCATGAGGTGGCCTCCAAGTCACTAACTACCTTTGAGCTTTTTCCTCCCAAAATTCTAAAAAACAAGGTCCAGTCATACCTTTGAAGATATCAATTCAAGCTAGATGTTCCAAAACTAAGAGAAGGTTTTGTAGCTGAGAATAAGGCAAAAAAAAACCTCCTCCAGATTACTAAAATTACTTTCTCATTATCCAAAATATGATCTGTAAAATGGTGACTAAAAAAGGACATTGCGTAGTCGAAAGAATAGGCTAAAACGATGAGAGTGAATTTCCCAATCCCTGATAGTGGTCTGAAAAATAACATAAGATTTTGTATATTGGAATATTAGGAACAAAAAATTCATTTAGTTTCCCAAGGTTCAATTATCCACAATATTCTATGCAAAAATGTGACTGAAACAGGAAATTTCTGGACAATATGCCTTCAAAGAATCTTTAGAATTTCCCAAACAATAACAATTGTTAGAAAATAGAGAGTGGTTTTCGTACAAGAGGATGCTATACAAAAAAACCTCTTTAGGTATTTGAAAATACATTCTCAATTGTTTGTAAACCATGTTTGAATGTATTGTGTTGTATAGGAAAAAAAGACATAGTTTTACTTGGCCATGAAACATACATATGACATGGGGGAGAGAGGTGAGATGGAGGTCAAAGATAATATGAAGGTACATGTTTGGTGAGAAGGTGATTAGGTGGCTGAATAGGAGTGGAATATGAGGAGGGACATGGCAAGTGGACATTGGCATGGGAGTAATTAGGTGGAGGGCACATTACAGTAGTTAAGTGGCAGTTGAGTGGAACTGGGGGGTGACATAACTAGGAAGGTGGTTTGAGGCAAGGGATGAATACCATTTTCGAAGGTGGGTAGAGGCGGATTGTATATTATTGAAGGCGCATCAGAAATACTCTAAGGGAGACATGTAAAGTGGGGCCCAGGGGAAAACCACTAATTCGGACCCCAACCCCACCCCCCCCCCCCAAACCAATAAAGTGAGATGAGGCAAGGGGATCCAAATTACATCAGGTGCCATCAGGTCGGATGTGCGCTGAAGATCAGGCGTGGTAGTTATGTGCAATTTTACCACATATGACAAGTCTCCTTTTGTCATTACTAATTTTACAATAAAATCAAAGTTATAGTACCATGTCCTTATTAAAAATTATTTAATCACATTTAAATGATGTTATTAATTTAATCTAAACAAACTTAATTATTCTCTAATGTTATATTTCAAATTGCAAGCTATCTTTTTATTTTCTCAAGGTTTTGAACTTTATTGAAAATAATTTACAACATGGAATAGTATTTACAACATCTGAAATATAATAATCATGAACTATAATCAAGAAATCCTATAAAAATTACAGGGCCCTAACAACAACTTTCAAATCACTTTATAAAAGTGATTTACAAAAGGTATTATGAAGGTCTCATTGAAGTGATTTGTGAAAGGTAAAAAAATATGAGTTAATGCTTTCATTAACATACAAGTGGAGAGATGGTTTCATTGGCTCCTCCTCAGCTTTACAACGTCGGGTCTTCCTTTTCAGCTAGTTCCTCCATGGCTCCATTTTAGCAACCAAATCTACAATTTGTGCATAGACTGTATGTAGATGATCCAACACTCCTGTTCTCGCATTGATTTGGTAATAAGTTGCTCTTTAGTGTAGTCAAATAGTTGAATCATTTAAAGAGCAACAATGTAGACACCAGCTCCCCACATAAAGATGATTGTGATGTCTAAGGGCTATGGTCAAATACTCACGGGTAGAAATTTGAGGAGTGAGATCCACCTTTGGTGCCTACCATTCTCCTCTCCTCGACTTTTCTTTGTGCCTATTTACTCCTACTACAATCTCATCAACAACCCTTATTTGTTCCTTGCAAGCTTCACAATGGCTACATGGTGTCATGGAAATACAACAAAGTTCTTCAATAAAGGTGCATGCCAAATGCATAAAGGTACCTAATCCTACAACTTTAAACAATGGAACCAGGATCCCACAAAATAAAATAGTAGCTTGCAGGTTTTCATGTAATAAAAATTCACAACCGATTTTTATGTATCTCTTATATTATTTTCTAAAAAAAAATAAAGGGTAAGAAACACGAGTAGATATAAAATATGAAATTAACAAAGGAGTGGAAAAAATTATTTTCCTTAATTTTTTTTATAATGGACATAACCAATTTGACAGAGTTTTCAAAAATACTACAAATCTAGAATCTCATTCTCGGACTATCTTATCATTATAGCTATGATACCACAAGAATAGCAGAAGTTTTCTCAGACACAAAAAAAAAAAATTATTAAAAAGGAAAAGAAAAGATTACATAAATTTTTCTTGAACTTACACACAATCACTCAACATGCTTGTAAGTGTAAATAAACAAGCTTTAAAGCAGCTTTTTTCTGAAACTAATTTTGTTATGGATCACATATTTCACTTAGAAGTGTTCATTTACATTTAATGCACTTGTAACAACACTACTAAATATTTTTCTAAATTAGTTCCTAAGAAATGACAATTTTTAAGATGTCATATATTTTTTAACAAATAGACATTCTAACAAGACTCTAGGACTCTAAATAATTAATGTAGGAAAACTCTGAATAATTAAATAATAATTTATTTACTTTGGATCAGACATCTAAGAAGGATAAGGATATATTTATTTTTTTTGTTAGAGTAGATGAGATATTCATTACCATTATAGGACTTGAAGAAAATATGGAGGATTTCTTCATAGTTTAAAATTAATTGAGATCATTTCCAACCATATTTGATGCTAATATATCATCTATTAAAGATATGCAAGATCTCAAGACACTAATGTTTGATCGATTATATGGAACACTAATACCTTATGAAATGTGAACATACAAAGGTAAATATACTTCAAGGGAGATAACATTCAAACAAGATAAGAATAAGGAATAATCATGAGACTTTAGTTGTGAATCCAATGGGCAATAAGCTAAGTTCATCATAAGGTTAAAGAGAGGATCTACAAAATACAAAGGTAAGTTACCTTTCAAATGTTTTAACTATGAAGAAGTAGGTAATTGTGCATCAAAATATCCTTACCAAAGGGAAAAACATGAAAAATGAAAATTAACTTCAAGAAAATAACGAACATAAGCAAATAAAATGGGAAAAGAAACACAAGAAAAAGAGTTTTTATACTCAAGAAGATAACCCTTCCTCATAAGAAGAAGATGAGAAATTATCTCATGAATAATAAACAAAGGAAGTAATGAAAGTAATGAAGGAACTAATACATATGGACATGGTTAATTTATATGAGGAACAAAATAAACTCAGTGAGGAAGAGGTAGAATTTGACCTAGAGGGTGAGTTGAATAATTCTCTAGTAGAAATCGAAAGACTAAAAAAGATAAATAAAGAAGTGAAGGAAATGCTTGCAAGAATTAATGTTGACAACAATTAATCATACGATTAATCATTTCTTCTTCTAAGGTTAAGGTAAAATAAGGCAAGAAATTTGAAGATACCATATAACAAAAATTAAATGAGAAAACTAAGGTGTGTGAAAAGAGAGGGTAGTAAATTATCTACGTCATGAAAGAATTGGAATAGACCAAGGGTTATCTAAACCAAAATATGCGGTTTATTAATAGATCAAATAATCTAAATGTGATTTTAAGTATCAAAATGATAGCAAAATTAGTATGGGATACAAAAGAAATTCAAGAAATAGAGAAGTTGAAGAGAAAGGAATAGTTAGATATGCTGAAACAATGAAATGTTTGGTCCACAATGCACCATAACGAGATCAACAACCAAGAAAAGTGAATAATAATAATTCATCTCATCAACAATAATTAAAATATCACAGCAAAAAAGTAAGCATACACAAAGAATGGGAAGGGAACCAAAAGATTTATCATTTCTATCACAAATAACTCTATTCATCAACACACCAAATCAAGAAAGGAAATTTATTTCTGGCACAAAATTATTTTGAATGATTATCATTTTCCTTGTACAAATTTTTGACCTAAAGTTCTATATTTTACAACCTATATTGAAATAAATTAGTTAATAAATAACAAAAATAAGTACTATTAGTCACACAAAAGTGGCAAATTTATAAATCCATGGAAAAATAGTTTCAAAGATAACAATTAATGTGTTCCCTTATAAATTCATGGAAAAATAGTCTCAAAGATAACAATTAATGTGTTCCCTTATTTGATGATGTTGAATGTTACAATTTTCACAGTTCTTGAGACATATGTCAATCTAAAAACTCCTCAAATTAAACAAACTCAAGAACATCAAAATATCGAGAGAAAATAAAAGGATAAGAAGAAGGAAGAATGTTGTATCGTGCTATATGCTCAAAATCAAGGGAGTCATTGATATCTGGATAATGGAGGCTCCAAGAACATGAATTGAGATATAATCAAATTCATGTCAATTAAGACAAGATAGGACATTTTATTTTTGGCAATGTTGCACTAGGAAATATTAAAGTTAAGGGAATAATAATCTTGGAAAATGGAAGAGGTAAATCCCATAATGTTCTCTTTCTAGGAGGAGTTAATAATAATATTTTAAGTGTGAGTCAAATGTGCTACTAACAGTATGACATTGCCTTTCTATCAAAAGGTTGTGATATAAAATGAGAAAGCATAGGGAATTAATCGCAAAAGTTGTGAGAACCGCAACAAATGTGTACATACTAAAATAGGAAAATGAGAATTGTTATCTTTGAAATTTGTATGAGAGTTGGTTAAGTCATAAGAGACTTTGTCAGTCGTTTTTTAATCACATCATAAAAATCAGCAACAAGGGAGACATGAGGGATTTACCAAGGATCACAGTGCCATCTAACACTATCTACAAATCATATCAAATTGAAAAGAAAGTATGAATTCCTTTCAAGACTATAAAGAAATCATATACTAAACCACTTCAACTAGTTCACATGGACTTATGTAGAACTGATAAGATGGAGACTCCAAGTCATGTGAGATACTTCATGTTGATAATTGATGATTATACTATACTTACATTGGTATCACTTCTCATGGAGAAGTTTTAAGCCTTGAATAAGTTTAAAAATTTTAAATCTCATGCTAAGAATCAAATTTATTATAGAATAAAATGAATAAAATGTGTGAGGACAAATCGAGGTGGATAGTTAGTTTCAAAGTTGTTTAATAAATTGTATGAAGAAAATTGCATAAAGAGATATCTTATCATTACTCATACCCTACAGTAAATTGGTGTAGATGAAAGACAAAACAGATCAACACAACAATTAGCAAGGGAAATGTTGGATGAAAGAAATCTAACAAAGGCCTTTTGGTCCAAAGTTATTCATACAATAGTATATATTCTAAATAAGGCTCATTGTACAGGAAATAGTGATAATAATCCATATGAGTTGTGGAATAGAAAAGTAGTCACAATAAATACTCCAAACCCTTTCGTAACAAATGATATATAAAAAATAATTATGACAAAGCGGAAAATTTTGATGCTACAGTTGATGAAGGAATATGTTTAGGAAATTCCAACAAAATCAAGGGATAAATATGGTACGAAAAAAGGCCTTTTAAAATAGTTGACAACACTAATGTCAAGGTGGACAAGGAGTTATTGATCAAAAGCTTGAAAGAAAGATTCATTAGTCCTCCTAACTAGGATGGAAATGAAGATGAAGAAGAAGAGCCTCAAGGATCGTGACAAGAGAAGGAATAGGTAGGGGGTTTTCATGCAAAATATCTCTTAATTTATTTACAAAAAATTCATATTACAAACCAAATCGTTGGTGGTAAGGATACATGAGTTCAAACTCGAAGATGATAAGTGAACACTTTTAGCCAAGAAAATATTTCCATGTTTCTATGATTGAGCCAAAATATTTCTCTCAAGTAAGCGAAAATGAACATGGGAAAAAATCAACGAATGATGAATTGGACCAAATTGAGAAAGGTATGACATGGGAAATTTTTATGAGGAAATCTACACACAGATTAGAGAAAAACACTTTTCTATTGGTGGTTTTGAAAAGACCAAGAAAAGAAAGTGGATATAAAACCCAATTTGTTACAATGTTATTGTTTAAAACATAGATCTACAAAATTATTAAAAACATAAAATAAGTGTTGCGTACATAGAATTTGTGAAAGAAAATAGAGTTAACTCCAATATAGCCAATTAATGAATCTTTATATAAATAACATAAATGGAGGAAAATATGTTGATGATGGTTGCTACATCATCCTTCATGGGATAGTTATTGGTATTCCTTTCCTACATGCTGCAATCAATTTCCTTCTTCCTTTAATGTGTTGAGTACTCAATGGTAGGCTAGAACTCTAGTGGTGAGCTTGAAGGGAAAAGGATCAAAATATCAATTATTTATAAAACACATATTTATATATAGCTTACTCTTAAAAAAACTCCAAAGGTTTTTTTTATAAATATGTATAGAGTAAGACATTTTCTACATTCTAGGTTTAACTAATTTAACATAGTCAATATTAAAAATTAATTTTTTTTCCAAAAATTTTCGGATAAAAGTACTTAATTAAAACTTCATTAATAAACTAATTTATCAAACATTAATGTATCCTACACACTCCATAATATCAATAATAATTAAATAAAATTATATATCTTAATGTTTCCATTATAAAAAAAAAAACTAATATCGTTCCTAATGTATTATGCTTCATCATCTCCAACTTTTACTCAATATAATATTATATAAAATTAAACTTACACTGAAAACGAAGCAATATCAAATGTTCAAAAATTTTCATCGCTAAATAACCGTATGACAAGAGGAAAAGCTGGGACAAATTATTTTATCTAATAGAAATGGAGGTAGTCGTATGACTGGATTTCTATAATTTTGTAACAACGTGAAATAATAAAAAAGGAGTAAGAATAGAATATAAAGCCTCTGATATAATGTAGAAATTTTATTTAAGTTGTGAAATTTGATTGCCGAGATATAATTCGAAAAATAAGCTGGACAAAAACAATATTATAATCGAAAGCTTATTTTATCTGATAGTTCTTTCACAAATATTAGATTTAGGATTTTATATTACCATTTTCCTTTTCTAGAGACAAATTGGAAAGAGCAGATAACGTTTGTTGTTTCTATCGTTCCTTCTTGTAGCTCGTAGCTCGCCAAAATAGCAAAGGTGACAATGGAATATAGGGGTTTCGAAATGTTTACTTCATTAACAATGCTGATTTTCTCGACAAGGGCAACACATTGCAAGGTTAAGCGTAATATCTTTTTAATATTTTACATCTAAAAATTCTTTTAAGAAATCTAATTACGTGTAGTATTTTCATATTTTTGTGTGGTTAATGCTAAGGAGTTCCTTGTCCATAAAAGTGTTACCTGCACCTCAGATTTGCCAAATTATCGGGAAAGTGGTTCAGTGTCGCTTAGAATTATCCTTGTCAGTGTGCTCCCAATTATGAACACCCAACACACAGTTTGTTGCAAGAATGTTATAACATTGGGATTTAGCAACATCTAGTTACAATATCGGCTTGTTGTTTGATGTTATAGATTTTCATTTACTTAAACATGTTATACAACTAATGCCTCAAACGAAATTTGTATAGTATATTTATTTTCATATATATTAATAGATTTATAGGTTACTAGATCTATGAATTGTAAATAATGGATAATATGGATTTTTAAGAACTATTTTGTGTGTTTATATATTAAGGGCTTTAAGTGCATTTTTACACATCTCTTCATTAAAATATGTTGGAATGGAGTGAAAATTTTAAGTTTGTATATATTCTATAAATATATTTGGAAAGACTGGATGGTCGTCAGATCCACAAAGCTATAGGAGTGGCACAGGAAACTATTCATAGTGTCAAGCAGATGAAAAGGAAGGGAGCAGTGGTAAAAATTGACTTATCAAAAGCCTATGATAGAATAGCCTGGGTTTATGTAAGGATGCTTCTCACCCATTTAGGATTTAAATATGACTTCATCAGGTGGATAATGGGATGCATCTCAAATGTTAGCTTCACACTACTAATAAATGGTGCAGCCTTGCCTTTCTTTAAAAGCTTCAAGGGGTTAAGGCAAGGCTGTCCTCTGTCACCACTTCTCTTCCTACTGGTGGCAGAAGGTCTGAGTCATCTGATCCGATTAGCCAAAAGGGAGGGAGCAGTAAAAGGATTGGAAGTAGCAGCCAATATGTTTATCTCACATCTCTTGTTTGTGGACGATATCTTACTGTTCACCAATGGAAACTTGAATGAAATCAAGGAATTAAAAAATATACTGGACCTCTTCATGAAAGAGACTGGTATGCAAATAAATTATAGAAAGTCCCAGCTTCTCACGAAAGGTCTAAATAGGCTTGAGAAAAAACAGATCTCCTCTCTTCTTCCTTTTGATGTGCTCAGCATGGAGAATCGCTTCAAATATTTAGGTTTGTGGCTGAAGCCAAATGCTTACAGAAAGAAAGACTGGAACTGGCTGGTAGCCAAAATCGAAGCCAGGATATCACACTGGAGTTTCAAATGGCTCTCCCGATCAGGAAGACTGACTTTAATCAAATCAGTGCTACTAGCCATGCCAGTCTATTGGGTTGCGTTAACATGGGTTCCAAAATGGATTCTATGGAAAATAAATAGAACCTGCAGAAGATTTCTCTGGGCAAGATCAAAGGAGGATTATGTTCTTCCATGGGTAGCCTGGGATAAAGTAGCAAGACCAAAAGAATGGGGTGGATGGGGGATAAAAAACCTCATTGATTTCAGCATATCACTGGCAGGAAAATCAGGTTGGAGAATAATCAAAATGGAAAATCTTTGGACAAAAGTGGTAAAATGGAAATACATAGACCCTACGCCTTTGGAAGAATGGATAAGTAACCCAACTAAGAAGGAGAAAAATGTTTCGGTGGTGTGGAAAGCCACCATGGAGGTGTTCAGGGTGATTGAACAAGCGCTGGCATGGCAGATTGGAAATGGGGAAAACCTGAGGATTAGGAAAGATCGTTGGGTTGAATGCAATGAAAACTATGCCCTCTCTCCTGCTCTAATCAGACATCTAGAATCAAAAGGTATCCTGCATCTCAATCAGATTGAGAAAATTGGTTCCTCCACAATATGTGGGCAAGCCTGGAAATCTAGAGAAGATCTAGACCTTCGTCCAGCCTGGTGGAATGAATGGAAGGTATACACTGAAGAACTATCTCGGTCAAATGTAAGGATAAGGGACATACAAGATCAGTTGGTCTGCGCACACGCGGAAAATGGATCTTATTCCCCAAAATTCGGATACAAATTTTTAATGACTAGAAAAGGATGGGGAGATCTGGAATGGTGGGTCAAACTGATATGGAAACTCAAATGCCCAACAAAAGCCAGACTTTTCTTTTGGTATATTCTAAGAAGGAAAATCCCTACATGGGATACTCTTCAAGCTAGGTATAAACAAGGGTCGGGGAGATGCCCTCTATGCAAGTATGATTCTGAAAATATAAGGCATATATTCCTTGCATGCCCTTTTGCCAAAACAGTTTGGGAGGAGGTCAGCAAACTTATTGGAAAAAGGATTGAAAGGGAGGGGAAAATGTTCAGGAGGTATGGGATAAATGGTGGCGTAATTATCCTCATGGGAAAATGAGAAATTTACCACCTATCATCTACTAGGGAATCTGGATTGCAAGAAACAGGAGTATTTTCATGGAAAAGGAAACCACAACCAAATCGATTGCAATTCAAAGCACAACTATCCTCGAAAATATCCCAGATTCAGAGGAAGGAAAGAATACTAGGCAGATAAGGGAGGAAAAGATCAGAGAAGGAACCACATGGGCATATTTTGACGGGGCTTCACAGAACAACACAGTAGGAGCAGAAATGATCATTCATTTAAAACGAAACCCAATCCTTAAAAGCTTCTGTAGGGCTAGGCACAGGGACAAAATTTTTTGCAGAACTCTCAGCTTTAAAACTTCTTGTATGCTGGCTCATTCACAGGAATATCCTCATAGTTCAGATCTTTGGAGATTCTTTATCTGTCATTAAATGGGTCAATGGACAAAGTAAATGTCACAGTTATATACTTAGACCTTTGTTAGAAGAAATTTTGTCCTTGAAACTCTCTTTTAATGTGTTTTCAATTTGCCACATCTACAGGGAGAGAAATGCTACAACAGAGAACCTTTCTAAGGAAGGTTTATAGCAGGTTATGGGTAGTTGGAAAGTAATGGAATAAGATGAGGGACAGATCCGTGTGTCAGATCAACCACCTCACACTTAATATTTTACTTTATCTTTTCAGTTCTAAAGACTTTTATGATATTACAAAACACTTGGAAACTTACTGGTTTTTTTGTGATAATTTTTTGTCAAGAAACACAACAGTTTTATTCTGAATTCTTTTTCTATTTTCGTTTTGGGTTGTTTTCCTCCTAAGAGGAGGCCCAGGAAATAGAAAAATGTCATATCCAGTTGGTTCACTTTTTTGGACTGTTTATAGATCTTGATAGGCTGAAAGCATACTGTATAGTTATACGCTTTTCAGCTGATACTTTAGCCAGATTTTGAGGTGCAGCAAAAGACTGTTTCTTATTAGCCGCTATATGAGAAATCATACAACAAATGGAATGCCTTTGGCATATACTTGTAACTTTTTATGATTAATGAAAAGTTCGCTTTTTTCCTTGGAAAAAAATATATTTGGAAAGACGAGTTTTATGTTATTGATCTCATATATAATCTAATTGGGTACAAAGACAAGAAAGTATTATGTCAAAATATTTCTATTCAAAATGAGATTTTTATCGCTCACAATAATTTTTTGGTTTCCATATAGCTTTTCAACTATTTTCAAAAATGTATTAGCAACTGTATTATCTTTGAAATAATGAGATAGTGCACAAAAGTGTGCATACTTGGTAAGTTTATTAACTACCACCATGATGGCATTTTTTCCTTCTGACTTGGGTAAATGTTTGATAGAATCCATTAAGACCTCCTCTCAATGTTGTCTTCAAATGACTAAAGGTTGTAAAAGACCAAGGGTCTTAATTGTCTTACTTTAATTTTTTTGTCAAACCAAATAATCTACCACCAAATTTTGATTATCAAATTTAAGGCCATCATAAAAAAATTATTTCTTGACCCACTCATTAGTCTTTAAAAATCCCGAATTCCCTCCTGTAAGAGATGTCTACAATTCCAAAATAATATTTTGTTTGAGTTTGTTTGATGTGGAGCTTGATTACTTTCCTTATTTAGAGGTATAACCGCATTGGACCCTATTTCGTAATATGGTAGCAACGCCACCAGGGGGGGAGGGTTGGCGCGTGACCACAATTATTTGGAACCCCCTTCCTCCAAATCCCCCATGGTGGGGGATTGGTGGCAACACCCTCGAATCTAAAAATGGATGTAAAACTGGCTTGTAAAATGTTGTAATTTTATAGTCAATTTGGGTCATTCATTAGGGAGAGATTTGACGGTAGAAGTTATGTTTAATTTAGGGTTTCTTGCCCTAGAAGACAAGCCCTTGCTATATATGAAGGAATTGTTGTATCTATGTAGATATGTATTTTGAGTGAGAAAGAGAGAGGAGATTGTGTGAGAGCGAAAAAGGAATTACAGGGGATCTTCTATAAGTTGTATCTCTTCAGTGTTTTGGATAATATAAAAGGAAGGACTGGCTATTTCTCTGTGAACGTAACCCAAATTGGGTGAACCACGTATATCTGTGTCTCTCTTGTTCTGTGTATTTTCTATGTTTCTAATTCTGCAATATATTTTATGTATTCCATTGCTCTATAATATATAATTTTTTAACATGGTATTTATTACATAGATATAAGTGATCTTTGTACCATATTGTATCATGTTTCCAAATAAATATATCATATGCACAAGCATCATGCTTCAAGTTTTAAATAGGCGTACACACCACTTTGTCATTATTCTATTCATCCCTTTCTTCAATTATCCAATCAGGTTAGATAATAGAAATGGCATAGAGAAATGCCTCCACATCCTCATCCATTCTTGAGAGTGGCTGTTCAACAACATTTTGATTGCCCTTGTAGATGATTTCAAACTTGTAACCCAACATCTTTACGACCCATTCTCGCTATTTTTTTTAAGGTAATCTTTATTCCAATATATACTTAAGATTATCATGATTTATTTTTACCTTGAGGTGTGTTCCCATTGAGTAAGGATGCAATTTTTTTAGAGCATGTAATATTGCCAACATCTGTTTCTCATAAATAGATTTTGTAAATACTTTTCCTTGATTAGATAATTTTCAAAAGTAATGGGTCTTCATTCTCACATTAAAACAACACCAAATCCATTTCCTTAGGCATCACATTCCATAATAAATGTTTTTGTGAAGTTTGGTGTAGCTAATATTTTATCTTGACACATTGCCTCTTCAAGATGTTCAAAGCGCTTAGTTTCTTCCCAAATACAAAGAAGTGCATCTTTCTCTAGTAATGTTGTTAGTTGTGTTGTGATTTTCATATAATTCTTGGCAAAATTTTGATGATACCTTGTTAACCTAAAAATCCTCGAAGATGCCTTAAGGTTATAGGGATTTTCCATTCCTTTATGGTTTTAATTTTATTAGGGTCTATGTTAACAACTTCATGATGTACAATATGACGCAAATATTGAACGCCTTATACCCCAAAGAAACATTTGGAGGGTTTTTCATACAATTGTTTCTCCTTGAATAGTTGCAGTACACTCTTAACATTTCGACATGATCTTTCCAATAATTTCTTAGTATATCATCAAAAAATACTTGCATGAATTTTCTATGGAATGCCTTGAAATTGGAATTCATTAAACCTTGAAATGTGGAAGTGCATTAGTAAGGCCAAAAAGCATGAAACAAAATTCATAATGACCTGCAGGATTACTAAATGATTTTTTTGAATTGTTTTTTTGTCTTCATCCTATTTTGATGATATCATGAGAAAGGTTCCAACTTGCTGAAATAAATTGCTCCATGTAGTTCATACAACAATTCATCAATGAAAGGAATGGTAAATTTATCTTTAATAATGATCTTATTGAGATCCCTATAATCGTGACACATACACCATGATTCGTGCTTCTTGTGCTCCGATACTAATAGAGAATATAAAGAACTTTCGCTAAGTTAAATTATACTTTCTTCTAGCATTTCAGCAACCATACATTCAATTTCACTATTCTAGGCATAGTGATATATGTACGGTTTGATCTTTGGAGGAAGACTTATTGGAATGAAGTGAATAGCATGATCATAATAATGAATATGCGTGAGACCTGTGGGAGTATAAAGTCAATGATTCTTTGGAGATGTGGAGAAATGGATGAACCAGATATTTGAAAATATAGTGAGCATAATTTTCAATTACATTATGTTGCTCTTCCTTTAAAAGCTTTGTCATGCCATTAGAGCTGATTATCTTTCTAAGTTTCCCTATAATAACCCTTAATTAAATTTCATTTCCTTCCCTGAATACTAGTTAGAAAAGGCTCTTGAAAACAAGAATATTGTCACCAAAAATTCACTACAAAAAAAATACCTTCTAACAAAGTTTTTTTCTGAAATCTTTATAAAATAGCCAAAAAAAAATTATATTTGTGCCAGAGGTAAGTGGGCATATATTTTAGCAAATACTTTTTAATAGTGCATCTACAACATACAAACACACCCGTGCTTCACTATATATATAAGCACCGGTGGAAAATAGAACGTGGTGAACCGTGGGGTTTTTTTTAATAAAAAAACAAAAAACAATGAGTTATCTTGTTGATTTTCGTAGTCCCAACTCTTTTGTTTGTCAGGCGGATCCAGCCGTCGGTGTTACATGTAATACCATTGATGGTTATACATGTACAAGCGATCCCTCCAGCGGTTATCGTGGCGTCAGTTGTTGCAGTTAGGGACACACCCTCCTACTGGGAATTAGCGACATCTAATTACAATATTGGGCTGCTGTTTCATGTTATTGATTGTTATATACTTGAATATGTTATACAACTGATCCATCAAATGAACTCTATGTAATAGATTTATTTTCATTTATATTAATATATTTATAGGTTACTGGATTTATGAATTATAAATAATGGATCATAGGAAGTTTTATGGGCTATGTTGTGTGTTCATATATCCAGCGCTTTAAGTGCACTTTCACATGTCTTTAAGTTGGAATTGACTGAAAAATTTAAGTTGCTATCTACTTCATAAACATATTTGGAAGAATGAGTTGTCTGTTACTCATAACTTTTTTAATGTTGGGATGAATATTTTTTAAAGTCTTACGTGAGTTTTCTAGACAAGCTATTTGAAGGTTGGGATGAATGACTTACATTCAAGAATTTTTTTTGGGTCTTATTTGAACAAAATGTCCTTGGCGATACGATAGTGAACATACCCATCGGCCCACCCGTGAACATTGGCGACATAGTTGCGTTGTTACAGAGTTTGTTGGACATAGCCTAATCCTTGTAGTTTGAATTACTGCGAATGGATCATATATTTAATCGGTAATTGATGTTAAAGATAGTCATTTATCTAACGTTGTTATATGAAAAATAGACCCGATGTTTTTATATTTATCATCATATTTGTATGCTTTTTTTTTTTGGGTATAAAGTAATTCATATTGAAATAGATTTTAGAAAATTATTATATACGAATTTATTGTTTTTCTTTAAAAAAATTCTCTGAAAATATATCATTTGATTTACGATTTTAGAATTATTTTAAATTTCCTTAAAATGATATTTTTTAAATAAAAAAATACTGCCAAATATGTGGCCAACATATGATTTATTTTCAATAATTTGGTAAGAGTAAAAGAGAGAAAATAGCAGAATGTTAATGGCAGAAAATGGTTGGCAACGGAAATAACTTTTGAAGATGTAGGATTTTATTACATATAATTCTAAAAAAATTGAAATATAGGTAGGTATAAGATATAATTGAAAAAAGATTTGTGTGTATTGTTAGAACGAAGCATACATAACACGCAGTAGATTTATACTCAGAGACTTAGACGGCAAATGCAAAGAATAATTCAGACAGATAAATGGAGAAACAACAAGATTACTCAGTCAGAAACAACGGAATAGATAAAACAATCACTGGAGAATAGAAATCACTTCGCATTACATAACAGGCTTGGGCCTTGGCTTGCTTTCCTTGGCCAGAGAAATTACAAATTTATACAGGCTGAAGAAGGATCTAGAATCCTGTATGTGATTCGGATTGAGATCTGGAATGATCTAGAAACTAATGATGGTGTAAAAAGTTTTAGAATCCTGGAGATCTAGAAACTATTGGTGATGTAGAAGAATCTCGAATCCTGCATGTGATTCATGAATTTGGCTTCACACTTAACATTCTCCCACTTGAAGCCAAATAAGAGTCATCAAGTGACACCGAGTCCTACCATGCCTCTACATAACTCATGTTTATTTCTTGGTAGAATATTAGTGAGCATATCAGCAGGGTTCCTATCTGTATGGATCTTTTCCAAGGATAACTTTTCTTCCCCCAACACATGCTGGATCCAATGGTACCTTAAGTCAATGTGTTTGGTTTTTGAATGAAATGCCTAGTTTTTCGGCAAGTGAATGACACTCTGACTATTACAATATAACACATAATGTTCCTGCTTTATTCATATCTCTCCTAGGAATCGCTGCATCCACAAAATCTCTTTACAAGGTTCTGTTGCAACTATGTACTCTGTTTCAATTGTAGAGAGGGCTACTATTCTTTGTAGCCTTAACACCTAAGATATTGCTCCACCTGCAAATGTATACAAATAACCTATAGTGGACTTTCTGGTATCCATATCTCCAACAACATCTGCATCTATAAATCCTTCAAGCACAGTCTCATCATGAGCAAAACATAAACAATAATGACTAGTATCCTTGAGATACCTCAAAATCCATTTTACTGTTTGACAATGTTATTTGTCTGGATTCTAAGGAACCTACTCACTACTCCCACTGAATATGCAATGTCTGGTCGTGTACATACCATGGCATACATCAAACTTCCAACTGTTCAAGCATAAGGAATCTTGCTCATCTCTTTCTCCTTGTCATCCCTAGGACATAATTCAATACTCATCTTGAAGTGAGCTACAAGGGGTGTACCAACTGGCTTGCCATCCTTCATATTAAACATGTCAAGCACCTTCTTGATAGATTTTTCTTGTGACAACCACAACCTTTTGATTTTACTGTCAAGCATAATCTGCATGCCCAATATCTGTTGTGCTAGTCCTAAATCCTTCATTGCAAATTTTCTACCCAGATCTTTCCTCAATCTATTAATCTTATTCTTATCATGCCCAACAATGAACATGTCATCCACATATAACAATAATATGATATACTTTCCTTGATCATACCTCTTGATATAGACACAATGGTCAGCTTCCAACATCTGAAAACCATGTTCCAACATGAATGAATCAAATTGCTTGTACAATTGTCGAGGTGCCTGTTTCATCCCATAGAGACTCTTCTTCAACCTACAAACAAGGCCTTCTTTCCCTTTTTCTATGAAGCCTTTTAGCTGCTCCATATAAATTTCTTCCTCAAATTCACCATCATCGGATGCAATTTTTACATCTAACTATTCACATTCTAGGTCTAAAGCAACAACTAGACCAAGAATGACTCTAATTGATGACATTTTAACAAGAGGTGAGAAAATTCAGTGAAGTCAATGCCTTCTTTTTGGGCAAAACCTCTCACCACCAACCTTTTTTTATACCTCTCCTTCTCTTCATCCCCTTCATGCTGAATCCTATACACCCATTTGTTTTTTAGAACCTTTCTACCATTTGGGAGGTTTACCAACTCTCAAGTTTTATTTTCCTACAAAGAGTTAATTTCTTCTTCCACTGCTTTCTTCCATTCTTTACCATGCTCGACTTTACAAGCTTCTTGAAAATAATTAGGTTCACCTTCATCAGTAAACAACATATAGTTTGAAGGAGGATACTTTTGTGAAGGCTTATGAGGCTTAGAAGCTGTATGAACCAACTATGGTGGTGCATTATCAGGTTGAATCTCCTGTAAAGGTTCTTGTAAGATTCCTTCTTCTTGTTGATCACCATTTTCCGCTTGTTGTTCTTCATGCTCCTGAATTTGTTGTTCATTTTTTGTATCGGTGGTATGTTTTCTTACAACTCTTCAAACCTGTCAATAACCTTCTTTACCCCTCCAACTCACCTATAGTTCTCTTGAACATTTCTGACTCATTAAATATAACATCCCTGCTTCTAATAATTTTATGTTTGACTAGATCCCATAGACGATCACCAAAATCTTCATCCACATATCCCAAAAAAAGTGCATTTCATATATTTATCATCTAGCTTAGTGTTATTTTCTTTAGGAATGTGTACGAATGCTTCACATCCAAATAGTTTCAAGTGAGGATAATTCAAATTTTTACTAGTCCGAACTTCTTCAGGAATACTGCCATCCAAAGTTATAGTTGGAGATCTATTTATGAGGTAGCAAGCGGTCCTGACTGCTTCGGCCAAAAAATTCTTCTCCAAACCGGAATTGGACAACATACTTCACACCTTTTCCATAATGGTGCGATTCATCCTTTCCGCGACACCATTCTGTTGAGGAGTACCAGGCATAGTCTTCTCATGCTTTATGCCAAACCTGTTACAATATTCATTAAATGCATTTGAGCAATATTCTCCACCATTATTTGTTCTTAAACAGTTCAACATTTCGTTAGTCTCTCTTTTAATAGCAACATGGAATTTTTGAAATATTCCAAACAAATCACTTTTACCTTTCATAGGATATGCCTAAGCCTTCCTAGATGCATCATCTATAAATGTTACAAAATATGATGCTCCTCCTAATGATTTGAGTGTCCCAATTCTAACACATTTTTCTTTCTATCATGGTCACCTCTAACGAATGAAATTCTTCATTGTCTACCATATATACAATGCTCATGAAGATCAAGATTGTAGGATTTCAAACCTAGAAATAAATTTTTACCAACAAGGATTTTTAAGCCCTTCTCGCTCATGTGACCCAAACTCTTATGCCACAGATTTGCTGAATTTCCTTCTTTTGTGACAGCAGCCGAATTTGATTTTCCTATCAGTGTCTTCAATATGTATAATGTTCCTACCTTGGGTCCTTTGGCCATGACCAATGCACCTTTGCTAATTATCCAGCCTCCTCTTCCAAAGCTTGTGGAATAGCTTTCATCATCCAGTCATCCCACATAGATTTAACTCATGCACATTTTTGGTACATGTCTGACCTGTTTCAACAATATATCTTGTCCATCTTTCATCTTGACCTGGACATTTCCAACTCCAATGATATTGCATAAATGATTATTCCCCAAATGTAGTCTACCAAAATCACCAGGATTATATGAAACAAAAATATCTTTGCATGGGGTTACATGGTGAGATGCCCCAGATTCAAGGATCCATTCAAATCTACTGCTAGATGTATATACACATGCATCCTCTACTGAAACAGTAAACAAGTCGTCACCATTTGTGGCTATAGCAGTGGTCTCACCTTCATTTGCTTGGATGACTTTTGATTTGTATTAGATGATCTTTGATCCTTTTCTCCTTTCCTGTACAATTGAAGTTCTTTATTCATGTGCCTAGGTTTGCCACAATGAAAGCAAATGATTCTACCTCTCATTGAGTTTGATCGGCCTCTCCATCTTGATTTCCCTTGCCGGCCTCAGTCCATTCTCCTACAACGATCAGCGAGAGCTAGAGCCTCTCCTCCCTAGTTTTTCACAATTAACTTGCGTCACAGCTCCTCATTCATTAAACTATTGCTGACATCATCAAACTTTGGTGTCCCTATAGTTTTTGAGGTGCTCATAACTACAATTAAATTTTCCTAGCTGTCTGGCATAGAACACATCAGTAATATGGCTCTAATTTCATCATCTAAAATTATTTTAACAGAGGCAAGTTGAATAGTAATAATATTAAATGCATTCAAGTTCTCAGCAACTGAAGCACCCTCCTTTGTTTTGAGATTATAAATCTTCTTCATCAAGAACACTTTTTTTGATGTCATGTTCTTCTCATATATATCATCGAGCTTCTTCCATAAACCATCAACCGTCTTTTCTCTAGACACATTAAAATACACATTCTTTGCTAAATATTGGCAGATTGTTCCAATCGCCTTTCTATCTAGCTTATTCGATTCTTCATTTGTCATTGATGAGGGTTTCTTTGTTGTGACCTCAATTTACAAATACTGATCCTTACAAATCAGTATATCCTCCATCTGTGATTTCCATAGGGAAAAATTAGCCCTACTCAACTTCTCCATATATGTAACTATTGTCTCCATTTTCAATCAAATTCACGCCCCAAAACACAAAAAAAATCCTCTTGAAAATAAAACATTAATTATTACTCTTTAAAATTTAGTAATAATGACCTTCCTCCTTTTAAAATACCCTTTTCAAAATTCCTGCTCCTTTTTTAAAATATACTTTCTCAAAATTCCAACATATAATATATATGTTTCTTAATAAATATAAAAACATATATAATGTTTTAACCTTTTCACATTTCACACATACATATGTTGGTTTGAGAAAAAAACTTGATGTATACATGCAAGCTTGATGTGAAAAAAACTTACGAGCACCACGTTTCAACTCCAAACTCCATAGATCTCCACATTTCAAACTCCAACAGTACATTTCAACATAGGTTCACGACCTTGTTTTTCTTGTAGCAACTGTCTTTTAGTTCTAGCGTTCCTCAACAATTTCCTAGATAGATCCTTCAACAGCTCCAAGGGTAACAACCAACATTTTAACGAATGCTACCAAGGTAAGGCGATGACACTAAGCGGCTTGCATAATGGATATTCGACCCTAGCTCTCGTACCGATTGTTAGAACAAAGCATACATAACACACAACAAATTTATCTTAGAGACTTAGATTACAAAAGTAGATAATAATTCACAGAGACAGATAAATGGAGAAACAACAAGATTACTTAGTCAGAAACAACAAAATAGATAAAACAATCACTATGTAGGTTTTAACCCCGTATAGAAATTACCTTCATATGAATTCTAAAACACATAAAATAAACAATGTGAGAGCATAACACATAAACCATGTAATTACAAATATTTTCCCCTGGATCCCAAAACCAAGACTACCGGTTTGAATTTTCGTTACATTCCTTTCAATGTTATAATACATATTTATACATGCCAAATCATCGAATACCATGGACAGAAAACCATCGTGTCCAATACCATGGACCAAAAGCCATAGGTAGGTTTGCCCAACCTAGTATAGGTTCCAAAAAAAATTTCTCAAGGTGCTGCCCTAGATCTCGTAGATGGGGGGTTATCCACCCCCCTCAAACCCCCCGGACAGGGGGGGCTGCCACCCCCCTATGATCACCCTGCGATGCAATCGGCATAATGAAGGGGGGTAACCCTTTGGTTCATTACTTATGTTAGTTGTGGAAATAATATAACAGAACACAACATTATCCCAGTCATTGTTTTCTTTCCACAATGGACCATAGGAGATCTTAGTCATTTTACAGCCCTGAAACACCCATTGTTTCTCTACACCGAGAGAACTTCTCAGAGCTAACATATTTTGTCAATTCATCTACAGTATTCTCCAAAGTGTCCACCTTTACCAGCAACACATTTTTGTTTTCTATCATATCCCTCACAAAGTAATATTGAACATCAATGTGCTTTGTCTTTGTATGGTAAGCAAAGTTCTTTGCCAAGGAAATTGCACTTTTTCTATCATAGTCTATCCTTATAGCTCCCTATATTAACCCCATACTTGAACACAATCTCTACAACAAAATTGTTTCCTTGCTTGCATGAGTGGCTACTATATATTCTACTTCTATAGTTGATAGTACCACTACAGATTGTTTCTTACTCATCTAACTGACTGCACCTCCAAATAGGTTAAACACATACCCACCTGTAGATCTTCTCTGATCCAGATCTCCAACCTACTCTACATCAACAAAGCCACGAATATCCAACACTCTGTCCAATCCTGGTCTTCCTTGGTAGCACAAACCATACTCACTAGTGCCACTCAAATACCTGAAAACCCGCTTCATTGTTGTCCAATGTTCCTTTCCTGGTTTTGACATAAACCTGCTCATCACTCACACTACATGTGCAATGTCTGGTCTATTATAAACCATTGCATACATCAGGCTACCAAGTACACTTGTATATGGAACATGGGACATATCCTCTTCCTCTTCTTGTGTCTTGGGACACTGTTTAGTCGATAACTTTACAACTACAGGAATAGGAACCTTCACTGGTTTACTATCTTGCATATTAAATCTCTGCAATATTATCTTGACATACTTCCTCTGGTTTAAGCAGAGCTTCCTCTTTGCCCGATCTCTTTTAATTTCCATGCCCAAAATATAGTTTGCAGCACAAATATCTTCCATGTCAAATTTGGAGAACAATTTGGTCTTCAAATCTTGGATAATTTCGTTGTCATTTCTAACCAGCAACATATCATCCACATACAAGACGAGATAAATAACATGGGCACCAATTAATTTAAAATACACACAGTGATTTTCTTCGCTTCTGGCGAAGCCAAGTCCCCGTATAAATGTATCAAATTTCTGATACAACATCTTTGGTGACTGTTTTAACCCATACAGAGACTTCTTTAACTTGCATATGAGTTCTTTCTTACCTTTCACCGCAAATCCTTCACACTGCGTCATATAGATCTCATCTTCCAGATCCCCGTGAAGAAATGTTGTCTTCACATCCATCTGTTCTACCAGGTAACATGATGTCTCTATTGCCTCTACCAAGAATTCTTATCCTAACCTGGCACCACTGCACATGCTTTTTGCCCTTTCCATCAATGTCTTGTTCATTCTTTCTGCAACTCCATTTTTTTGAGCTATATATGGAGTAGTCTTATGTCGTGCTATACCACACTTCTTACAGAATTCTTAAAATTCCTTACTACGAAACTCTCAACCGTTATCTATCCTCAACACCTTTATCTTCTTCTCTTTCTGGTTTTCCACTAGAGCCTTAAATTTTGTAAACCTGTCAAAGACCTCAGATTTCTTCTTAAGGAAATGTATCCATGTATTCCTTGAGAATTCATCCATAAATAATACATAGTACATAGACTTACCTAGTGATGGAACCTTCACAAGTCCAAACACATCACTATGCACAATCTTTAATATCTATTTTGCCCTCTTACCACCACAGGGGAAACTCACCCGATTCTGCTTCCCATATACATAATTTTTATAGAAATTGAAATTGAGAGAGCTATTACTCATACCTTCTACCATACCTTTACCATGAAGTATTCAAAGGCCATTCTCTCCAATATGCCTACGCCCTTGATGCTGAAACATGGTCTTCTCTCTAGAGACCACTAGATTTTCTGCTCCACTTTTAGGAACCACAGAATTGTTGCACCCATCAACAACAGTGCTACCTTGCAGCTTGTACATAGTTCCAGTTTGAACTCCTCACATCAATACCAGTGCTGCCCGAACCATCTTGTAGGTATCCTTCTCAAACACTGTTTTTACACCTGCATCATCCAACATGTTTACAAAAATCAGATTTCTAGCCAATGCAGGAATATGCAGAACACCCAGAAGTGTTCTAACCCTTCCACCTTGCAACTTCAACTTTACCTTTCCACAACCAATGTTTCTAGCCTTCTTGTCATCCCCTAAGAAGACATCACCACCATCATATTTCTCATACTCGTAGAACCACTCTCTATGAGGAGTGAAGTGAAAGGATGGATCTAAATCAATCAACCATGCCTCATGATCTACATGTGTACTTGAAGAAGCCATGTACACATCCCCACCTTCATCTGAGGTGGTTTTCACCTCTACAGAAGGAGCATCATCAGATCCTTCATGAGCTTTAGATTTACAATCACTTTTGAAGTTCCCTTCCTTTCCGCATTTCTAGAACACCATCTTTGCAGGTTTTCATCGAGATGTAGATCTCCCTCTAGATTTAGATCTCCTGCTCAATGACCTATTTGTATTTCCGTTCTGGGACCATCCTCATACAGACAAGGCATCACCATTCTGGCTCTCCATATTTTTCCGTGTGTTCTCCTCTGTCAACAAGGATGAGACTATTTCATCAAAATGGAAGTTAGTTGCATTAATACCTATTGCAATAACCATACTATCCCATGAATCTGGTAGAGATCACAACAAACTGATGCAATTATCTTCATATGAAATTTTAATATCAATAGATTCTAACTGACTTACCAAAGCATTAAATGTGTTTAGATGCTTTGTCACTAAGTCTCCATCTTCCATCCTCAGGTTATACAACTTTTTCCACAAGAACAGTTTATTCACCAGAGACTTAGATTGGTACAAAATCCCTAACTTGTGCCACAAATCCTTCGTCGTAGCTTCCCTTGATGCATTCAGCAATACTGAATCTGAGACACACAATTGTATTCTACTCTTTGCCTTCCAATCCAACTTATCCCATTCTACATCGGACACTCTTGTTGGTTTAGTACTTGGATTTATCACGATCCACTGATCTTTATCCACCAACAGATCCTCCATCTTGAGTTTCCACAACTTAAAACTCTAACCATTAAATTTCTCGATCTCTATCTTTTCACTACTCACCTTCTTCTTTCACCACCAGAATCGATCTCACAAATCTCCCACTGAACAAGTTCTACCACAGGCCCAAGCGAAACACCTCAATAAAAAAAGCGTCCCCTTGAAGCCAAAAACAACTCTCATACCAAATGTAGGTTTTAACCCCATACAGAAATTACCTACATACAAATTCTAAAACACATAAAATAAACAATGTGAGATCATAATGCATAAAACACATATACATAGAGATTTTTCCTTGGATCCCAAAACTAGGACTACCAGTTTGATTTTTCACTATGTTTCTTTCAATGTTATAATACATATTTATACATGCTGAAGCATCCAATACCATGGATCAAAAACCGTCGCGTCCAATACGATGGATCAAAAATCCTAGGTAGGTTCGCCCAACCTAATATATGGTCCAAAAAAAATTTCCCTGGGGCACTGCCCCAGACCCTATAGAGGGGGCCTACCTAACCCCGTCAAACCCCCTGGATAGGGGGGACTACCAGCCCCCCCTCCACAATCAGCAAAACGAAGGGGGGGCTCCACCTGCCCTCTATGTAGGTTAGTCGTGGAAAGAATATAACATAAATCACTTTGCATTACATAACAAGCTTGGGCCTTGGGTTGCTTTCCTTGGCCAGAGAAATTAGAAATTTATAGAAGCTGAAGAAGGATCTAGAATCCTGTATGTGATTCAGATGAAGATCTAGAATGATCTAGAAACTAATGGCGGTATAGAAGGATCTAGAATCCTAGAGATCTAGAAACTATTGGTGATGTAGAAGAATCTAGAATCCTACATGTGATTCATGAATTTGGCTTCACACTTGACATATATGAGAGATCCAATATAATTTTTTTTTCATTCAAAAATGCTTTTATTGAATTTTTAAAATGATATAACCTATAGAGTTCGTCCCAACAATCTTCTTTTATTTTGTTCATCTCAACCATCCATCGTCTCTCATTTTGACCACACTTGTTGAGATTGGGGACCGGAGAATACCATAGTAAACAATTTACAACCATTCTTTCTAGAAGGCTTGTAAGCCTTAACATAAATAAAGTAAACAAAAAGGAAATGAGAATTGATGATTATATATCAAGGAGGGGGACAGGGGGAAGTACAGAGGGAGCTGCAAAGAACCAACTTGATCGTGAATATGGAAATTGATATGTTCTACATGCACTTCCTTGTTGTGGAGGTGGTAACTTTTGCAACAGTGACTGCGACGGAGGTTGTCCAACTACTCCAGAATTTCATTCTGGATGTATTAAATTTCATTGAGATAGGCCATAATTTCATTTAAGCGTTCATACATGTGTTCCATAAGAACATATATATTAATATGTATGTTTTAGATCTATTGAACAATAGATTCCATGGTAGTAGGTGTTACTACATGACCCTATGAATGGGATGGAAAAACAGTTTCAATATCCTTAGTGTTTGAGCTGGCCGGATTTGTAAAAGTAGTGCTAGGGCCGAGCTTAGGACACCCTCCCTCAACCTGCTGACCTCTATCATGGTGAGGGTGACCCTAATGGTAGGGAATTGTGGAGAAGGCACAGATAACCTACTAGCACAGCCAATCCCATAAGCGAGAACCAGTGTAAATCGTGTAATGCCAATACAATTTACGGAACCAATAAATTGTAGCATAGAATAAGAATGCGTCGAAGTGCCAACCACCTGAACTTTGAAATAGGAAAGAGAAAAAACTATCGAGAACAGAAGATTGGGTGGTGTTCTATGTAATCCATGGCCACCAACCAAAACACCGAAGAAACCCACCAACACAAACTATGAAACCACAATCAACCGAATATGAGCACAAAAACCACCCTCCAACTAGACAAGAGACACCTTTACACCAATAAAAACCAAATAGTGCCTATGGGGAGCCAACGACCACACAACCATGACCCAACCGAAAGGAAACTCTCAATATATGAATACATGTGTAGGGAAGGCCCAAAGAGTTTAATTTTCTATGTCTGAATCTGTAACAAGAAAACATTTGGAGACGACTCGGTTCCATGCCCGTTCGAGTCATCAGATCCTAAGGGAAGATAAGATGGCAGAACCCAAAGCACTCCACAGTTCCGCTGGCCTCCACCACACATCTCATCTAAGTTTGAAACACTAGGAACCCACCATGGATCCAAACCCAGAGGCCTCATTGTTTCTCCTGACCAAAATTCATCACCCAAGCTTCCAAGCTGAACTAATACACATGTCAACCCTTGAATTTATCAGCACGTCATATGGATCAACCAGCGAACACAAGGAATGAATGTCATGATCACACATGAGGGAGAATTTAATGAGCACGTCGAAGGATGATAGGCCACAATGGCATGGTGTGTGATAATCATATAGATGATTGACAACCCCATATAAGGGTTAAGTTATTTCATCTTATTATATCATAATTCTTTGTTTTTTCTTTGTTTTTTTTTCGTGTTTAAGTTGGTTAGAAATTGGAAATGTTAAAACAGTGTGCATGTTCTTCATATTCATGATTATGATAAGATTTACCATTAAACAATTAATTTAATCTAAAACACTATTTAAATAATTTTCTTAATTTTATGAGGATTTACATTTCTAAATGCTCATTAGTTTTCTTTATTTTTCTCAATTATTAATATTTTTCATTTCAAATGCTTTTAAAAAAATTGATTATGCGTTAAAAATTAACATTGTTGTTTTGTTAAAAAAATTTAGCATTTTATATTTCAAAATTCTTTCGGGAAAAGATGATTATTAAATTGTAAACATGCTTAATTGTAAGTTGCTGGTAAAACATGGTGTTGCCTCTCGCTAGTTAAATTATTATATTTCCTTTTCTTTTCCATTGGGAAATGGTAAATCTATTTTGAGTTGTAAGATTTCATTGTTTATATATATATTTATTATATATATATTATATTTTTTATATTATATTTATATTTATATATTATTAGGAAATAGTATAAATCCATTTAGAATTATATATATATAATTTGAATTACAAGATTTCCTAAAAATTTGTTCAACCTAATGTGGTATATATATAAATAATAAAATGTTTTGCCATCAACAACACTCTTTATACTTCAAATCATATTCTTATTTTTTTTCGATTATTTTATAATCCTACTAAATTGTTGCAAGTAAGTTATAAGAGCTACCAAAGACTTATTGGTCCATTATTTGTATAATAAATTTAAGTAAAATATAATATTTGACATCACTAGATATATAACAAGTGTTCATAAATTATATTCTCAAAACACTCTTTATAGAAATGTTTCTAATTCAATACTCTAAGCACTTTTTTTAATTTTGGTACTATAAAGTCTTTCTAATCATCTTTAACTTAAAAATAACTTTTGTCTCAAAGTCTTAGTATGAAAATCGAAAAATTGTAGTCCAACTAGTAAATTAATTGGTAATACCAAAATTAATTTAACTACTAATACCACAATTTATTATTAATAGTTACATGTTAGGCGAGCTCCTTATCTCTTATGTGTCACAAAAAAAATTATACAAATATAAAATCTTAGTATTCAAAATGGATTTACTATTTCATAATTAAAAAAAAAATAAAAAATTATATTAACATGAAATCCTACAACTCAAAATAGATTTACCATTTCCCAATGGAAAAGAAGAAGAAATATAATAATTTAACTCACTAGAGGCAACACCATGTTTTACAAGCAACTTGTAATTAAACATGTTTACAATTTGATAATCATTTTTCCCGAAAGAATTTTGAAATATAAAATCTTAAAAAAAAATTAAATAAACAACCATTTTAATTTATAAATCATAATCGGTTTTTCTAAAAAGCATTTTGAAATGAAAAAATATTAAGAATGGAGAAAAATAAAGAAAACTAATGAGCATTTAGAAACGTAAATCCTCATAAAATTAAGAAAATTGACTAAATAGTGATTTACATTAAATCAATTATTTAATGTTAAACCTTATTATAATCATGAATATGATGACATGCACACTGTGCTTTACATTTCCGATTTCTAACCAATTTAAACAAAGGAAAAAAAAAATAACAAAGAATTATGATAAAATAAGATGAAATAACTTAACCCCTATATGGGGTGATCAATCATCTATATCATTATCACACATGATGCCATTGCGGTCTATCATCCTTCGACATGCTCATTAACTTCTCCCTCATGCGTGATCATGGCATTCATTCCTCATGTACGGTGGTTGATCCATATGACATGTTGATAAATTCAAGGGTTGGTTTGTGTATCGGTTTAGCTTGGAAGCTTGGGTGATGAGTTTTGGTCACAAGAAGCAATGACGACGGTGGGGTTGGATCCATGGCAGGTCCCTAGCATTTCAAACTTATCTGAGAGGTATGGTGGAGGCTAGCAACACTGTGGAGTGAGTTGGGTTTTGCCATCTTATCTTTCCTTAGGATCTGGGGACTCGAATCGGCAAGGAACCAAGTTGTCTCCAAGTGTTTTCTCGTGACAGGCTCGGACATAGAAAATTAAACTCTTTGGGCCTTCCCTTATGTTTTATTTACATTTTGAGAGTTGCTTTTTTGTTCGTTCATCGTTGTGCAGTCGTTGGCTCCCCGCAGATGCTATTTCATTTTTACTTGTGTAAGGGTGTCTTTTATCTAGTTGGAGGGTGGTTTCTATGCTCATCTTTGGTTGATTGTGCTTTCATTATTTGTGTTGGTGGGTTTCTTGGGTGTTTTGGTTGGTGGGCGTGAATTACAAATAACACCACCCAATCTTCCGATCTCGATAGTTATTTCTCTTTCCTATTTCAAAGCTCATGTTCTTGCCACTTTGATGCATTCTTATTCTATGCTACGATTTATTAGTTCTGGAAATTGTATTAAGTGTTGCACAGTTTACACTGGTTCTCTCTTAGGGGCTTGCCCATGCTAGCAGGTAATCTCTGCCTTCTCCACAATTCCCTACCATCAAGGTTGCCCTCACCACGATAGAGGTCAGCAAGATGAGGGAGGGTGTTATGACGTCGGGCCGGTAGTAGTCTTTCAACCGCTCTTGGGGAGGTGCGGCACCACCAAAGACTTTTTTTTCACCAATACTTACATTCGTGGACTACGTCTAACAACTTATCCTACTTAGTTTGTGTTTTGCAACCAAGTAATTATTATGTTTCCTTTATACCAATGAACACCCATACACATTCATTATCAACAACAATTATACAAGAGAACATAATTGCACAGTATAAAGGGAAGGGCAACTCCTTGAACAATGAATATGCCCGAATAATATATTATACAATCTTCTTCAATGTTAAAAAGCTTTACAAGTATGCTTGGAAACACCAAGTTTCATACTTAGCCAATTTCACAACTTTATCACAGCTCCGTGTGATAACCAAGATCCTTCGCCCAAGTCGGGCAAGCACGCCCTCACACTTGCTGCCAACCAAACTTCACAACCGAACCTTGTCGACGGGCAGACGACTCCACCAAGTCACCCTCGTTCCCTTCGGACGATGGTCTCACCCAACTCAACCGCGCTATGTTTTGCATGATGGGCGGGCGCTCACCCGAGCCACCCAAGAACCCGTGCCAAGTCCCGGTGCCTTCACCCGCGCCCTCAACCAATGACTAAATGAGAGACACTCATACCTGCGTTCTCACCCAAGACTAAGACTTGTACGCTTATCACATGTGGCCTTGCCCAAGAGCGAGAACATTACCTTGCTATGCCTTCCCTTTATTACTGTGGCTTCACCTTTATCTATGCACTTCCTTCTTTCTTGAGTTGATGACCGAAAGTTTGATGATGAAATGCCTCCATGCATCGTTATATTTGTATGAGTGGAAGGGTGAGTCGAGTTGCCCAAGCCAACTTGTCCTCCACATGTTTACATGCCCCTACTTCAATGCAATTCCTTCCAAATGTATGTCGGCCTTTGCTTTAGTTGTAGGTCGACTCGTGGGTTAAGTGCTCACACTCCCCATGCTATATAGATAAGCCTCGCCCTCCTTCCTTGTGCAGATTTTCATATGTCCTTCACACGTTAAGTCAAGAGCTTATGCTTCACATATTTTTCCTTCGCTCATTTGCCAAGCAAACCGTCGCACATAGAGTGGGCGTGCCTAGGAATCACAGGTCCTTATAGAGGGTGTCCCAAGCTTAGACAAAGCACGACTTTTACAAATTCGGACAACTAAAACACTAAGGACATCGAAACTCTTTCTCCATCCCATTCATGTGGTCATGTAGTAACACCATCTACCATGGAATCCATTTTTCAATAGATCGAAAACATATAGATTAATATACATGTTCTCAGGGAACACATGTATGAACAGTTAAATAAAACTATGGCCTATTTTAATGACATTTAATGCATCCAGAATGAAATTCTGGAGCAGTTGGACAACCTCTGTCGCAATCATTACCACAACAATGACCACCTTCACAACATGGAGGCGCACGTAGAACATATCAATTTCCATATGCATGATCAGGTTGGTTCTTTGCAACTCCCTCTATACTTGCCCCCATCCTCCTCGTTCATATATCGTCATCAATTCTCGTTTCCTTTTTGTTTACCTCATTTATGCTAAGGCGAGCAAGCCTTCTAAAAATAATGGTTGTAAATTATTTACTATGGTATTCTCTAGTCCCCAATCTCAACAAGTCTAGTCAAAATGAGAGAAAATGAATAATTGAGATGAACAAAATAAAAAAAGATTATTGAGAATAACTCTATAGGTTATACCTTTTTTAAAATTCAATAAAAGCCTTTTTGAATGAAAAAAAATTATATTGAATCTCTCATATACACAACACTTTTTCCCAATTATATCTTATACCAGCCTAAATTTCATTTTGTTTAAAATTATATGTAATAAAATCCTACATCTTAAAAAGTTATTTCCGTTGCCAATCGTTTTCTACCATTAACATTTTGTTATTTTCTCCGTTTTACTCTTACCAAATTATTGAAAACAATCCTATGTTGCCCACATATTTGGCAGTATTTTCTAATTAAACAATATCATTTTAAAGAAATTTACAATAATTATAAAATCGAAAATCAAATGATATATTTGCAGAGATTTTTTTTTTTGTAGGAAAAACAATAAAGTCGTATATAATAATTTTTTAAAATCTATTTCAATATGAATTACTTTATATAAAAAAAAAAGCATACAAATATGATGATAAATGTAAAAACGTCTAGGAGAGGTTTGTCGGGTCTATTTTTCATATAACAACGTAAAATAAATGACTATCTTTAACATCAATTAGCAATTAAATATATGACTATCGTATCACCAAGGAAATTTTGTCCAAAGAAAACCCAGAAACAATTCTTAAATGTAAGTCGTTCATCCCAACCTTCAAATAGCTTGTCTACAAAATTATATTCATCCCAAACCTTAAAATAAGTTTTTTTTCAGAGAGAAAAATCATGATATTATTATATCGAGCCAATATAAAAAGGGACATATGATTTAGCATATAGGCTGGAAGAATCATCAAAATACATAAGGCCCCATCACAGCAGCAGATCAGTAGTTATGTAATTAGCAAATAAAAAACATGTAATGTTGTCAATCAATCAAAATCATATAATGCAGACGATCTGTATGAGGAGCATATATAACTACAGATATGTACTAGAATGTTGAGGAGAAAACATATAGTGAGGATTGTTCACAAATCAGAGAAACAAAAATCTTGTATAGGATAAGAAAGAGCATCCACATAAATCTTCAATTATCCTTCACCCTCTTCAAAAGACATACCATCCTTGGATAATCTGTCCGCCTAGGTATTGTGTGAGCTTGGAATGTGAGCGATAGAAAGCCGATTAAAAAGATTCCAGTAATGAGAGTGATGGAAAGCCGATTAAAAAGATTCCAGTAATGAGAAAACCAATTTAACCATCCCAAAAGATGGGGTATCCAATATAGCTTTAACCATAGATATCAGTATAGTTATCAGTAACAGACAACTCATGCTTCCAAATATGTTTATGAAGTATATAGCAACTTAAATTTTTCAGTCAATTCCAGCTTAAAGACATGTGAAAGTGCACTTAAAGCGCTCGATATATGAACACACAAAATAGCCCATAAAACTTCCTATGATCCATTATTTATAATTCATAAATCTAGTAACCTAGGAATCTATTAATATAAATGAAAATAAATCTATTACATAGAGTTCATTTGATGCATCGGTTGTATAACATATTTAAGTATATAACAATCAATAACATGAAACAGCAGCCCAATATTGTAATTAGATGTTGCTAATTCCCAGTAGGAGGGTGTGCCCCTAACTGCAACAAGTGACGCCAGGATAACCGCTGGAGGGATTGCTGGTACATGTAAAACCGTCAATGGTATTACATGTAACACCGGCGGTTGGATCGCCCTGACAAACAAAAGAGTAGGGAGTACTACAATCAACAAGATAACCGGCATTGAACAGACACTCACAAAGGTTTGAAAGAAGTGGGTCGCAGGGAGGAAGTCTACAGTCGCCAGCGTTAACTACACAAGGATCTGAAAATATCAGACATAATTAGATTTCTTAAAATAATTTATAAATCTAAAATATTAAAAAGACATTCAGCATAACCTTACCATTTGTTGTCAATGTCAACAAAATCACCATTACAGTAAACATTTTGAAACCCTCATATTCCATTGTCACCTTTGCTATTTTCCCCAGCTCCATGAAACAAGGATAGAAGCAACAAACACTGTTTTGCTCTTTCCAATTTCTATCGAGAAAATCACTATGCTAAATATAAATTCCTAATCTACTATTTATAATGAAAGTCTCCGATAAAATAATATTTCCTAAATCTAATATTTATAATGAAACTCTCATAAGATAAGCTTTCCGTTATGACAAGGTTTTGCGAGAACTTGCTTTTTTGGATGATATCTCATGCAATCAAATCATATAACTTCAATAAATTTTCGTTATATTATATTAGACGCTCTAAAATTCTGCAATTTTAAAAACATGATCTGTTAATGTGTTAATAGATAATTTTTCTCCTATAGACTTGGAAGAAGTTGAGAAGAATGTTCTCAAACTTTCAAATTTATCTTATCTATAATTTAATCCAATACAATTAATTTAAATTATATATTTTTTCCTAAAATTTTTATAAACATCTTAATTTTAAAAAAATAATGAACTATATGCATTTTTAAGAAAAGGTATATAGTCTTGCATGTCATATTTTTATTCTTTTCTTTTCCTGATGTTACTAAATTATCAAAAGTAGGTAAGACTCTGGTTATATTCTATATTATTACAACTACCTTAAAAATAGTAGTTGATATAGCTCAAGATTTTATAAATTTAATTAAGAAATTATTGCAACATCAAGAAAGAATGCCTTGTGAATACACAAATTTACTTGGTTAAGCATATATAAAAAGGTTATGGATCAACTTTAAGTTGAAAAAAGAAAGGAATTATAAATTAATCTTATAAATGATAATGAGAAACTTATGAACTTATTAGAATTAAAATAATCTAAAATCTTTATAAATTAGTGAGTGGGAGCCAAGTGGCACCAATATAATTTTTTAATTTTATTGAAAGTAATGGACCATTTTGCTAAATAAACCTCACCTATATATAAATGAGTTTTATAAATAATAATGAGAACTTACCATGCACTAACTTATTGTAATTGGAATAATCTTAAATCACTAAGAAAATTGGTGGGCGGGAAGCCATGTCACACGAATTTAATTTTTTTAATTTACTAAAAGTCAATACGACCTAACAAACTCTTTAATACAATACAATCTTTAATAAATATTACAACTAAGATATGGGGAAAAATTCCCTTGAGAATCAATCAAAACCCTCAATTAACACAAATAAAAATGGCTCAACACATACTCATCCACCTTAATTTGAAATAAAAAAATCTTACTTTTCTTAGACTTCTCTTCTTGCTGTACGTTATTTAAGATGATCTGTTTTCAAACATTTCATATAAAATAATTGTATATAAAACTATAAATTGGAGATGCTGAAGAATGATATATTAAGAGTTTTTTTTTTTTAATTTTATCCTCCTATCTATATGGTGTTTTAAGATGAAATTATTTGAAACATTTCCTTTGGTTTTATATAATTATATATAGGAAATAGATTTACTATTTCCTGCGTAAGAGACGCTGAGTACAGTACTGTCGGGATTCAATGTCAACACGTTACCGAGCTTTTTGCAGTACACATTGGATTCCCCACGAGACTACTCGAAATAAGCCATAAATATATATATATATATATTCCCCACGAGACTACTTTCCAGTAGTATCGCTATATATATATAATATAGATATATATTTATTTTTTATTTATTTATTGTCCTTTTACTAAAATTGCTATATAATTATGATTGATAATTTTCATAAATAAATTTATTGGCTTTTAAGTGACTTTTTGATTATCATTTTTTCCATTCATTATGTCAATGGACTGAAAGATATAGTTGGAGTGGTCCTGGAAGACAAATTTCAATGTCCATTAATGCTTAATCCATGAAAAAAATGATTTACTCGAAATAAGCCATAAATATATATATATATATATATAAAATTTCCAGTAGTATCGCTATATATATATAGATATAGATATATATTTATTTTTTATTTATTGTCATTTACTAAAATTTGCTATATAATTAATGGATTGACAAATTTTCCATAAATAAATTTATGTTCATATCTCAGGGCTTTTAAGTGCACTTTTGCATTATCATTTTTCCATTCATTTATGTTGCAATGGACTGAAATATATGTGAGGTGGTCATGGAAGACAAATTTCAATGTCCATTAATGCTTAATTCCATGAAAAAAATGATTTACTGCAAAGCATTCTATAAGTGTACTTTTGTATTATTTTTTTTCCATTCATATATATTGGAATCGACGCAGATATTTATGATAAGTGGTCATGTAACACAAATTTCAATGTCCATCAATGCTTGATGGAATGAAAAAAAATGATTTAATCGAAAGCATTGTATCAAGTTTCTGGTGCATGTTTACCTGTAACGAAAGAACTGTAAAATATTTAGTTTAAATATTTCAACCAGTTACAACATCTGTTAGAAAAAAATTTATTTGGAATTATAAGTTAAATGATTTATTTAAAAGCATCGTATTAACGTTCTGTGAATGTCTAAGTCTACTGAAACAACCCTGTAAAATATTTAATTTAGATATTTCAACAACTTACCAACAGCATTTAAAGAAAAGAAAGCAAAAAATGATTTGGAAACCTAAGTAGTTTGTTATTCACAACTTTAATTTTTTATAGTTAAGAATTATATATTATTGGTATTAACTATGATTTTTTTAAAATTATTTAACAATGCCAAAAATACAGAAAGCGATAAAATGTTAATAATGAAAAGAGAATTGAAAACTATTTTTTTGGTAGGTTGTAGGATTTTAATAGATGTAATTGGAAAAGTAAATTAATTTTTTTTTAGTATTTTATAAGATATTATTAGAAAAATGAGGTGCATACACAATATGTTTATATGTTTATGTGAGGTTTTCTTGGAAGAAGAAATTGGAAATGTATAGGACCGTACTCACTTTCTTCTTTATATAGATTAATGATTTTAAATGTTTTACGTTTTAGAATGCTAATATATTTGCTATATATTAGCTATATATTTTAGGAATGATTATTTGCTCTATATTTTTACTATTATTTAATCAAATTTTTAATCTTTTTAAAGTTTTATATTTCAAATGTGTTTTAGCTTTTTTCTTCTCTTTTTCAGATTTTACATTTCAAATTGCTTTTAAATATGTTGAGTATTTGTCATAAATTCATATCATAATTTTGTTAATCTTTTTTAAAATTTTATATGTTAACGATTTTTCAGAAAGTTTGACTATATATCATATACCCAAATAATTCTTAATGGATACTATTATTTCATATGCTAAAATGTTCAATGCTTTCAAATTATATTTTATGCACTCTTAGCTTTAGCTATGAATATGTAAATATGATTATATATCATATACTCAAATTGTTTTTAATCGATACAATTATTTCATATGTTAAAATGTTCCATGCATTCAAATTATATTGAATGCACTCTTGGCTTTAACTACGAACATGTCTAATTACAAGGTTGCTTGTAATATATGGTGTCCCCTAATAGTATTTAAATGGCTAGGTTAAACTATTAGATTTCTCTTTTCTCCTTCCCACAAGAAATAGTGAATGAGTTTCGACCCTTAGGATTTTATATAATATAAATATTTAATCATGGCACTCAGAATTAGGGATAATTAAATATAATATAAGGATATTTTTTAGATAGATTATAATTTTTTGAATTAAAAATCACAATAGACTATATTACCAATGGTTTTACATCTTATAGACTATAATACTGACCTTATTTGATGTTAAAGATTATAATTTCCTTAAAATTCTTATACAAATAAGGGATTAGATGAGTTGAGATGAGTTTTAGCATAGTTTTGTTCATGTCATTATGTACTGGGCTTTGATGTCCACTTTGCCATTATTTTATTTCCACTTAACTAATTTATGTCAGGATCGATTCAAAATTGTGAAGTGAATTTTAATTCCACTTTAGAATTTTTATTTTCCATGAATTTATGTTTGAATGCATTGAATTTTTTTGTAGTCGCATAATAATTTACTGTTATTTTAAAATTTTATTAGATGAAAAAAAAGGTTTCATTTATTCTCCACCTCTTAATGTTATTGTTTTTCATCTCCGCAAATCAAAACTTCAAATGTAATTCAAAGTTTTACTTATGGTGAGAAGATGTTTAAAATTTCATTGAAATAGGCTTTATTCCTATGGGACTATGTCATGTTCACATTTGCCGCTTGTATGCACCAATCATTTGATACATTCTACCAAAATATTTGCCATGATGAATTGCTAATTTGTTTCTCTGATACTCACCATCTCTTTGATTTTTTTCAACTACACAATCACTAACCATAAATTTATTTCCTAAAAAATAATTCCAAAGAAGGGTTAATTACATTATGACATAGACAAGGGCACTTGAATTGAACCCTAGAAGCCTAATGGAGGCTTTGACCTAAATAAAATTGAACCAAGCATGAATCCCAAGATTAAAATTTCCTTTCTGTCTTTTGAAAAATAATTTATATTGTGACTTAAATACATTTATGAAGACCAAACATGGTTACATTCTTTAACACTCCATCCTAAATAGGGAGGTATTCATAATTACAACCATATAGAGGTATATGCAAGATCTACAATATGAACTATGGGGAGATCAGGTACACTCAGTGCCACATACTAGATACCATTCAAGGGTTATCTCTCTGCGTGGGACTAGGATGGACTAAAGCTTTCAACCACTCTAGGTATCGCGAGGATTACTATGTAACAATTAACCCATGGATCTAGGTACGTATCCAAGATCAGATATCCAACAACAAAACCACCCTCCTTCTTCGGGATCACGACATCAAATGCACATAGGCTGACCAGATGTTATCCCAAGCATCCACCATTACATTCTTCATCTCTCCCTATCAAACTATGTATATCCATTTGTCTAAGCATGCTTCTAGAGTGTTCAACCTTTTTATGGAGATATTCACCTATACAAACACAATCCTCAATCAATAATAAAACTTCAAATATACAAAAGAGCACACACAAACCTTTGAGGCCAGGATGCAAGTTATCAAAAACATATTGTCAAAATATTTTTTCTATCACTTATTTCATTTATTTAGTATCACGTAATACATCCTCAAATATTCTTAGGTCATTTTACTTAAGGGTGTTCACTGTCATAATGTATCCTCCCTTTCAATTGGGGAGATGTACCCTTTCTTCTATCCAGGTTCCCTCTTAACCAAGGCAGATTAAATACTTCTTCCTTCCAAGACATTAGAGAAGCTTCAATATTTCATAACTTCATGAAGGATATACTAATCATGCTCGTAAGAACATCATGTGTACCTATAAAACTTTAATAACAAGTACAGTCAAATATATATATATATATATATATATATATATATATATATAATAATATATATATATATATATATATATATATAAGCATGAATTTAACAATCTACAAATTATTTTAATATAATGGAACCATCAAAACAATCAAATACTTTAGACCTCAAATGCTTAAACCTAGTTAGTTTCATAATCAATAAGAGACATATACTTCTAACATTCAACTTCTTGCTAGGATTTTTGTTACAAACACTAGAATACAACATAAATTAACTTAGATCAATCTCATTCTATCTCAGGACACAATATTATTTTAAGAGATATATGACAGATTCTAGTACGATCCCTTACAAACCCTAGGTTCCATCTTAGAGACATAAATCCTTAGATATCATGAATTCAATCAACAATTGTACTATACAATTTAGACTCTACTACTATACTAGGTTTATTGAAAATCCTACATCTAATCACCATATCGGAATCAATATCATCATATCTTGGAATATCAAACTTATACTAGGGCTTAGTTACAAACCCTAAAATTTACAAACTATGACTATCAAAAATTTGGTTAGCATATATACTTATCTATAATTTCATATTATGCACAAGCATATCAGAACACTATCTAGTAGGCAATCCCAAGACACAAATATTAATACAACAATTTTGACCAGGCCAAGGCTTCTATCATATCGATGAACATACACCTAGGGCTTCATTCCTAGGACCTTACTATAGATATTATAAGGGTTTCTCTCATAAACCCTTAATTTACGAAACCCTAAAGGTCTAGGGCTATATTCGAATATTAACATAAAACCCTAAATGAATATGGTTTTAATACCAAGACTCTAAACCAAAGGATAGGATTTATAGATTTTATCATTAACCCTAAGAATACTAGGGTTTCATAGTTATTGACATACCCTTAGGTTAGGGTTTTATTGAGAACATTTTAGGGTTCCATACAAATGATTAAAATATAATGAGGGTAGATTTAATCTAATGATTAATCACCAAAATAAGAATCTATTATGATTACAAACCCTAGGCATAACAATGTTAGTAATGTAGATAAAAAGTTAAAAGAAGAATGGTCATACCTTGATATAAAGAAATAATTGTAACACAACTTATAGGTAAAGGAATACCTTGGATTGTTTCTTAACCATCCACTATTAGATTGATACATATGATTTTAAATTTCCTAAACTCCAATTTGTCTACATTACATGATTCATCAGTATGATTCTTAACCCTTCCTTAACCATGGTCTAAGAATTTATTCTTTTCGAGAATGAGATCTATTCTCTTTTTCCAAGCCATATAGTTAGAGGCTCCTTCTAGTTTGTTATCCACCTTCATTGAGTTTGTCATTGTCCACATAGATGGTAGAGTTATCCCCTCATATGATCCTCTTTAGTGACCTTTCCTTGATTCTTTTCTTCAATAAATCTTTAGCATGTCCTTTACTTCATTATTTTACATTAGCTCTAATACCATGTTAGAAAGTAGGAAAGACATAATTTTTTCTTATGTTGATAGTTACTTGTGACATTCTTGTGTTCTTGTTTAACTTCTTTTCTTCTTCTTTTATCATTTTTCATCAAGAAATTTTAAAAAGAAAAATATGTAGATTAGGGACATCAGATGTATGTGGATAGCCAGGGCTAAAACCCCTATACAAACCCAATCAATATCTCCTCCTTCAGTGATTCAAGTTGAGATGGACCAAGAACCTGGATGAATATACCTTCCTCATCTACCAATTAAGCCTTCCAAGATGATGTAGTGGTCTCTTCGTATCTAGCATCTTCGACCAGACAAAAATCCAACACTTTGACTTCCCAGTGGCACAATTTTGACCCCTAGTAGCAGAATTTCAACCTCCTGCAAACTTTTGACCTCCTTCTAGTAGTTGGAAAGCTTCACATGCATGGTAAAGAGAGAGAATATTTTGACTTATTATGTTTGTGAGGTACCTTCTCTCTAGTTATCCTTATTCTTCTTCTTCCTCGAAATTTTCACTTTTTCTTTCCCGATAAGTTGCATATCAAACTTGCTGTGAGTTAGGGACAAATGAGGTTAATTTGTTGTTATATATATCGGTTATGCTACCTAGATATAGGTTGACTTGTCCAGTTTGAGGTATACTTAGTGGAGGAGGCCTATAAGACTTATTTTGATAGAAAATAAATTTCTTTCTTAGTAAATAAAACCTAACAACATTCTTTACAATATGACATAAACCCTTGAAGCAATCAATGGAGGGTTTGGCATAAAAAAAATTGACCCAAACATGAGATCCATGCTTTAATAAGTCAATTTTAATAATAATAAAATTTCATTTTATTTCTTTTGTAAAATACCTTATAGTGATTTAAATACATTTATGAAGACCATAAATAGTTACACTCTTCAACATTGGGTGAGGTTGGATGAGAGTATGTGTGAGTGAGATGGCTACAGAGAAGTAGAGGAATGCTTGAGACCTAATATAGAGAAACGATAGCTTGTGCATGAGTGCCAATGGTAGTGAAATGACCAGTTCTATTTGTTGAAGGAGTATATTGATTAATAATTTCAAATTTCATATCAGAGATGCAAATAGTTGTAGTAGAGTGTGTTGGTAGAGATGGAGAGATTGATATAGCTCCATGTTTGTGACTATCATATTTTTTTTGTAGGTTCTTCGAGTGCATTTCTAAAACATAGTCATTGTGTTTTATGTTCTTGATTATATTATGCAGAAATCATATTTTGTAGTGACAGTTTGATGTTATGGATGACTATGAGTTTTGTTTTAGCTATTAGTGATTATATTGTTTCGCTTTTATTGGATAGATTGCAACCACCATTTAATTAAGTAGAGAGCATATTTTTTTGGTATTTCAGATGTTTTTTAGAGAATCTTGCAGTTGATATTTGATTACAGAGTTGAATAAAGTTGAGTATAGCATATTGGGTTCTATGTGAATTTATATGAAATGAGGTCTGCGTAGAATAGAGGATCAGTGGCTTCATGAGAGTGGAGCATTGATTTTGAAGCTTTAGTTAAAGGAATATTTTCTCCATCCAACTGGATTTTGATAATCCAATCTAAGTTGGTCAAGGATCATTGACAATGGTAGATTTTAGCATATGGTAGTTAGTAGATCTATCTACGAACATAGTCTTCCAAGCTAATTAGTAGAATCGAGTCTCCTGGGTGATGGTTGTTGGCCAATAGTATTTGAAGTTGAGTTTCCTAGTTGATGGGAGTCAACAAATCTATGTAAGATACATCATTTTATTAATGGAAGATTTAATGTAGCACAACAACAACAAGGGTGGATTTTTTCTTGATGAAGGGTTTTCCACGAGATATCATGTGTCTCTTATCTGATTCTTTTTGTGGTCTTGTTTAATGGTTTTGTTTTGTACAGTTTCTCTCATAGTTGTTTTATTTAACTCTCTATATATGCATGTGATGATATAGTGTGTTTCTAGTGAGTATATGTTATTTAGTAGAGAATTTTAAATTGGTGAAAAATAATAAAAACATACACAACTAACTCACCTCCTCTTTTAGTAGTGCTCAAAGGTTTCCAACATTAGGTTCTATGAAGCAATAGTGTTGGCTAGGGCTTGATGACACTCACTTTCCCTTTAGTCATGGCTTGAAACATTCAATGCATAGAGTCCAATTGGATGAATAGTAACACTACCTCAACAATTTCCTACTTTCTTAAAGCTAGAGGAAATCTCCTCTAACATTTGTTTCCAACAAAAAGAAAATAACTTTGATCCAAAACTTCTTTCTTGCATTTTTCACTTGGTTTTTGTTTGGGAAGTCTTCTTGAAACCATTGATATGTGATTTCCTCTCAATATACTCTATCTACAACCTTCTCCCAATTTCTTATTGCTAAGTGAAAAAATCATGGGCTTTACTACCCTTTATCAATAAATGCATAGGATCTCCTTTCACCTCTTTGATTGTCTCATGAGTTCTTCCATCTCAATATTTTATAGGTATATATCTACATCTCGACTTCTCCATATGTGATTTACAGTGCCGTGATTCATGATGACTATTTTTAGTTAATTTATTCTTGTTGCCCCCTCACACTCAAACTTTTTTTGTTGTCCAACAATGGGCTCAACCCCTAATTATTCTCTCCTATCTTTGAATAGACCTAATCCTTCTCTACAATTGTGACAAAATCACAGAGTGACAAGACAATAAGATAACTAACCAAATATGAAGAGCAATATGACATTAAGGTAATTAATAAAATGTTGAAGATAATTACTTCATTGATTTATAAAACACACACACATATATATATAGCTTACTCTTAAAAAACTCCAACGATTTTTTTTTATAAATATGTATAGAGCAAGTAATTTTCTACATTCTAGGTCTAACTAATTTGACATAGTCAATATTAAAATTTAAAAAATTTCTAAACTTTTTCAGATAAAACTACATAATTAAAACTTCATTAATAAACTAATTTATCAAAAATTAATGTAGCCTACACACTTCATAATATCAAAAATAATTAAATAAAATTATATATCCGAATGTTTCGATTACAAACAAACAAAAATTAACATCGTTCTTAATATATTATGCTTCATCATCTACAACTTTTACTCAATATAATATTATATAAAATTAAACTTAAACTGAAAACCAAGCAATATGAAATGTTCAAAAATGTTCATCGCTAAATAACCGTATGACAAGAGGAAAAGTTGGGAAAAATTATTTTATCTAATAGAAATGAAGGTAGTAGTATGACTGGCTTTCTATAATTTTGTAACAACGTGAAATAATTAAAAAGAGTAAGAATAGAATATGAAGCCTTTGACGTAATGTAGCGAAATTTTACTTAAGTTGTAAAATTTGATTCCTGAGATATAATTCGAAAAATAAGTTGGGCAAAAACAATATTATAATCGAAAGCTTATTTTATCTGATAGTTCTTTCACAAATATTAGATTTAGGATTTTATATTACCATTTTCTTTTCCTAGAGAGAAATTGGAAAGAGTGGATAACGTTTGTTTGTATTTATGTATGAAGACAAGCCCTTGCTATATATGAAGGAATTGTTGTATCTATGTAGATATGTATTTTGAGTGAGAAAGAGAGAGGAGATTGTGTGAGAGTGAAGGGGATCTTCTATAGGTTGTATCTCTTCAGTTTTTTGGATAATATAAAGGGAAGGACTTGCTATTTCTCTCTAGATGTAACCCAAATTGGGTGAACCACGTATATTTGTGTCTCTCTTGTTCTGTGTATTTTCTATGTTTATAATTCTGCAATATATTTTGTGTTCCATTGCTCTATAATATATAATTTTTTAACATGGTATTTATTACATAGATATAAGTGATCTTTGTACCATATTGCATCATGTTTCCAAATAAATATATCATATGCACAAGCATCATGCTTCAAGTTTTAAATAAGCGTACACACCACTTTGTCATTATTCTATTCATCCCTTTCTTTAATTATCCAATCAGGTTACATAATAGAAATGGCATAGAAAAATGCTTCCACGTCCTCATCCATTCTTGAGAGTGGATGTTCAACAACATTTTGATTCTGCTTGTAGATGATTTCAAACTTGTAACCCAAAATCTATACGACCCATTCTCACTACTCTTTTTAAGGTAATCTTTATTCCAATATATACTTAAGATTATCATGATTTATTTTTACATTAAAGTGTGTTCTCATTGAGTAACGGTGCAATTTATTTAGAGCATATAATATTGCCAACACCTACTTCTCATAAATAGATTTTGTAAATAGTTTTCCTTGATTAGATGATTTTCAAAAGCCATGGGTCTTCATTCTTACAATAAAACAACACCAAATCAATTTCTTTAGGCATAACATTCCATGATAAATGTTTTTATGAAGTTTGGTGTAGCTAATATTTGATCTCGATAGATTGCCTCTTCAAGATGTTCAAAGGCCTTAGTTTCTTCCCAAGTACAAAAAATGGCATCTTCCTTTACTAATGTTGTTATTTTCACATAGTTCTTGGCAAAATTTTGATGATAGCTTGTTAACCTAAAAATCCTCAAAGATGCCTTAAGGTTGTAGCGATTTTCCATTCGTTTATGGTTTTATTTTTGTTAAGGTCTACCTTAACAACTTCACGAGGTACAATGTGACCCAAATATTGAACGTCTTATACCCCAAAGAAACATTTGGAGGGTTTTTCATACAATTGTTTCTCCTCGAATAATTGGAGTACTCTCTTAACGTTTGGACATGATCTTTCCAAGAATTTTTTTATATTGGCATATCATCAAAAAATACTTGCATGAATTTTCTGTGGAATGGCTTGAAAATGGAATTCATTAAACCTTAAAATGTGGAAGTGCATTAGTAAGACCAAAAGGCATGACCAAAAATTCATAATGACCTGCAGGAGTTCTAAATGATGTTTTCGAAATGTTTTTTTGTCTTCATCTTATTTTGATGATATCATGAGAAAAGTTCTAACTCGCTGAAATAAATTCCTCCATGTAGTTCATACAACAATTCATAAATGAAAGGAATTGTAAATTTATCTTTAATAATGATCTTATTGAGCTCCCTATAATCTGGAAAAATACACCATGATCCGTGCTTCTTGTGCCCTGATACTAATAGAGAATATAAAGAGATTTGGCTAAGTTAAATTATACCTTCTTATAAAATTTCTACAACGATACATTAAATTTCATTGTTCTAGACATAGTGATATATGTACGGTTTGATATTTGGAGGAACACTTATTGGAATGAAGTGAATACGATGAACATAATAATGAATAGACGTGAGACCTCTGGGAGTATAAAACAACTTGGAATGATTTTCAACGACTCTTTGGAGATATGGAGAAATGGATGAATTAGATATTTGAAAATATAGTGAGCATAATTTTCAATTATATTATGTTACTCTTCCTTCAAAAGCTTTGTCATGCCATTAAAGCTAATTATTTTCCTAGGTTTCCCTACGATAAATTTTAAATAAATTTCTTTTCTTTCCCTAAATACCAGTTAGGAAAGGTTCTTGGAAATAAAAGGGTATTGTCACCAATGATTCACTAGAAGGAAAATACCTTCTAGCAGAATTTTTTTATGAAGTCTGTATAAAATAGCCCAAAAATATATTTTTGGCAGAGGTGGGTGGGCATATATTTTAGCAGATTATTTTTAATGGTGCATCTACAATATATAAACACACCAATTCTTCACTATTTATATAAGTACCGGTGGAGAATAGAACACGGTAAACCGTGGAGGGTTTTTTTAATAAAAAACAATGATTTAAATAACAAAGATCACTAGTGCGTATAGACCTGCAACAATGATGCCGATATTGTAATGAAATGCCCCAGTGCATACTTATAAGGAGTAGCACTATATTTTTTAATGTCCAAAAAAATGAAATGATATATTCCAACAAAGACAAGTGATGTTCATGTACTAAAATGGCCTGATGTGTGATTAAAGAGCATTCCTAGGTAGTTTTTAATTTTTTAAAAATGAGGTTCTATAGCTCCACAAGGCATCGATGTGGTACATATATCTGAATCCCCCAGTGCATTTTAACACAATCACCACTATAGGATTTTTAATTTTAAAAATTTAGCGGTGGTGTTGAATACTCGATGATGAGCCCCATAAATGGGTAATTATATGGGATAATTTTGCCTCTTAATTTGACTTAATCTACCATTATCATTAGTTTGTTGAATGTTTTTGAATATATTTATGCTAATACAATGAATTGGGTTAGTCACCTTGCCATGTAGTCTAATGTGTGTTTTATGCAGTCTTTTTGGAAAATTTTGGACAAAGACAAGGAATTTATGAGAAAATGATAGTCAAACTTGAGGAAAATAGGGAAGAGGACTTGTACGGGGGGTGTCTCCTTCATTAATAACACCTTTCATCGAATCCTCCATTAGCAACTCAGAGCAAAATGGCCCACACTGATGATCCTAAGGGGCAGCCGAGTAAGTCAACTAGGAGTCTTGTTTATATTCAGTTCTAAGAAGCTGAGTTCCTTGATGTTAGGATGATTTTTGGAAGTCTCCATTTGTATAAATAAGAAGGCTTAGAGCCTCAGTAGGTTAGTCAGTTATTAGTAGATTTTTACACTTTTTTGCGGCATTGTGTTCAGCTCATTTTCGAGTTCTTTTTTAGAACAATTTATGTAATGTAATTGTTATTTTTGATAATGAAGATGAAATAGTTTTTGAGCCAGAACTGATCTCTTTCAGAGGGTTGAAGCTCTTGGGTTAGGGCCCAACCCAAGCTGCACAACACCTCCTACTATGTACTATATGCTTTTGTTTCAATTGATGAGTTAATTTATGTTGCATAGATTCACTTTACTTTGTTACATTACGTTGCTTTTGATGGTTAGTATAGTTGCTTTTGCTTCAAGTTTCTTAATTAAGTTGCTGCAGTGACAGAAAAAGATCCAAAAGGGCCAACAACAGGCCTTGATCTCCTTTTTCCCTCCCTGGGATTATGATTTGATGTCAAGACACTACTACTGCCACCAAAAACACTGTTTTTTCTCTCCCATGCAACTTCTAGTGTGATAATTTGAGTTCGAGAGGTTGATATTGGTTCAAAATCATTTTCTTAGATCATTTCTTGTTCTTTTACCATAGTTCTCTTGCATTCTTTTTTGTTCATAGGGTATTATTGAACATTTCTGTTTATAGGTTAGAAATTAGGTCAAGCTAGACAAAGTTTTGTTGTTTTCGTTCTTTCTTCGGTCAATTTTGCTAAGTAAATGTGCAGATCTCTTGCAGGACATCCTAGCTCACCATCCCTCCATAAAACAGCCAACACCGGCTCACTTCTCATAGATTTCCTAGCTCATTCGCATTTCGCCAATCTACCCTAATTTCTGTGTTTTTTCCATAAAGTTGTTTTCTTGCCATTTGAACAAAGCCAACCATAACGTTCATCATTAATATTCATTGACAAGTTCTAGACACCTCAAAAACTTAATCTAGCCTTCATTTCGCCTTTCCCGTCATTTTTCCACCTTCAAAACTCCAAACGTAGCTTTCGGCCTCCTCCTATAGATCTTCCTGTAGATCCCCTGCACCCTCCTGTAGAATTTACTATGAATAATTTTTCGAAGTATGATCGTTAGGGAAGTCTCTAGAAGGGTACTAGGGGCTTCTTATGACCTCTCCACACCATCATCCACCTTTGCAACAACCAACTCCATCTTCCTTTCCCACCAATCCTCTGCGCAGTGACAACTAGATAAATCACAAGCATAATAATTTCACATAAAAATACTGAAAAGTCCAAAAGGATGATTTCTTCTCATTTATTTTTAGAAGTAGATTGAATAAACAAAATTTACCTTTTCAGTATTCAACAGCCTCCATTTCATTAGTTACCATCTCTTTTCCTGCAAAAGTAGGGTTAGTGCGTAAATTCGGGTTTTTGTTTCATTTCAGTTTTCATTGTATTTCTGTGGGTAGAATAGCCCCTGTAGAGTTAGCTTCCTTTCTTCACAGTTAAAATACTTTTTTGAGAACTCATAGAAGTTGGCTTAAGCTCCTAACGAACTTGCGGTAACTGACTGTCGCTTCCAAATTTGGTACGAACTACTGGGTTGATAAAAGTAAAGTAGGAAGGCCCGGGAGTGGCAGCATTATTGCTACAACACTAATGCTCACCACTTTTTGGCACCGTTGTTGCGGAAACATTAGAGTATTTTGTGATTACTGCTTTCTTCTATTTTCTACTGCAACATTTTGCTAATAATTTATTTCAGCAAAAGTAGAGTAGTTGTTTCATTTCCATTCTACAATTTCAATTCCGTAAAAGTAGATTAGGCTTTTCTTACTTTCATTTCAATTCTGAAATTTTCATTTCAACAAGAGTAGATTAGGCATTTTCTACTTTCATTTCAATTCTGCAATTTCCATTTCAGCAAGTGTACATTAGTCATTTCCTGCTTTCATTTCAATTTTCCAATTTCATTTCAGCAAGTTTATTTCGGTAGTTGCAATTTGTCATTTAATCCATTTCAGTTTTGCAAGTGCAAGTAGAAAAAAAAAAAATTCACCCAAAAAGAGATTTCCTTTCATATCTCGTACGAACATAGAAAATTGAGGAAAATTCCTACCCAACACCCCCACCACATCACTAAGTCACCCTTCTCACTTCTTTGGTGGCAGTGGTCAAAAAGAACCTATAGGTAAACCTTCAGAGATATACGAAGATCCTACAACAGAAGAAGAGTAAGAAACCATTCGTCCTAATACCATGGCTAAAAATAGAAATGTTAGAGGAAATGAGGAATGAATAGAAGGTGTCTTTCCTATCTAGAAGACCAATGGGGACACTAAAATGAAAAACATAAGTCCTTCAACCTTACTTCACTTCCATGGATTGACTACCGATGATATTGATACCTTCTTGTTTGAATTTGTTATTCTTTATCGAACCTATGACTAAGTAGAAGATGAGCAGAAGTTGAAACTGTTTCCTTCTACCCTCAAGGATGCAGCATTGTGCTAGTTCATGGGGTTACCTAGAAACAACATCACAACCTAGGCTCAGATGCAACAAGCCTTTAACAACAAATACTATGACTACTGTAGATCAACTGATACTAAGGAAGAAAATGTTTCGAATGACCATGGGAAGTAATAAGTCCTTAGAAAACTACGAAGAGAAGTTTCAAATCAATTATAAAAGGGCAAGGTGCACACTTGACCCCCAATCTCTGAAGTTGCTCCTGCTCAGAGGAGTCTTTGAAGACCTTCTAGATACCCTCCATTTGCTGGCTGGGGGAGACATCTACCAACTACCTTATGATGACATAAATACTGTGTTTAGAAACCATTCTAGTGTTAGAAAATTATATATTACAGAATAATGGAAGATATAAAATATTATAGAAATATAAACACAGAAAATGCATAAAACAAGAGAGACAGATATATGTGGTTCACCCAATTTGGGCTACATCCACGGAGAAACAACCAGTCCTTCTTTTATTATATTATTTAGCAAACTGAAAACATACAACCTACAATAGATCCAATGTAACTCCCTCTTCTCTCTTAATCTCCTCCCTTTTCCTTGTTCAAACTACAGATATACATAGACTCAATATAATTCCCTCATATATAGTGAGGGGTTGCCTTCTAGGGAAAAAAACCCTAAATTAAACATAACTTATACCGTCATATCATCTTCCTAATGAATGACCCAGATTGAGTAGGAATTACTAAACTTTTTCAAGGCAATTTTTCATCTATTTTTAGCTTCGGGGGTGCTGCCCCCGAACCCCCACAGGGCAACCGCTAAGTCTCAGCCGGGGGAGATTAGCCCTCTCGCACCCCCCCATGTGGAGGGGTGTACAGTCTTCCTGGGGTATACATCTGACTGAAACCTTTGGATACAAAAGATAATCAAGTTCCACTCCTAACATCCAGGTCAGCCAGAAAGAGAGGTAGGGGAAGTCAACCTTTAGCCAGTACATCCTCATCTAGTTCATCCCTTAGAAGCGAACTTAAGAATCGACTGGAAGATTTCAAGGGAGAGATGACTCTTTCCATGCAAATGGATACCTTGCATACCAAAATGAAACAAGAGGAACCCGAGAGGGCTTTGGCCATCTTCTATCCCAGGCTCACTAGAAAGCATCCCAGGAATGAATGTCCATTGAACTCTATAGAAATGTGTTCAGTCTATGAAGAAGACCATCCTATGAATTAGTTCCCTTCCTTGCCCCGGCTTAAAGCTGCATATCAGGGGGGAAAAAAAGTCACTAAACCACTCTATTTCATGAACCAAAGGAGGCCACATGGGCCCAAACCTTACTATTAGGGAATTCAAGGAACATCCTAGACCTATTACAACCCCAAACAAGCCACTTACATGCCTTCTTGGGGTCCCCCTACTCATCCTTCCTAGTCCACACCCCCTCCTTGGTTGTATCCAACTCAATATTAGGCTCCACCAGTTTCTCATTTGTTTCACTCTTATGCTTGGAAACAGACTCAGTGTAATGCACTACATCAGGGGTGGAGGCCCCAGTACAACTCTCCTCCTACTCTTTTGCCTCCACCGCATGTTCAACCACAACCATTACCTCCTGCTCCACCAAGGAAACCTCAAATACCTACTCAACCGAACTCAAACCCCAATAACAAATAGGTCCAATAGGTATATAGCAGAGAAACATCATGCCCGACCTATGCTATGGAAATTCAAGAGATTAACCTATGATCTAGGAAGGTTCTCCTAGATAACCAACCTCCCCCTAAGGAGGATGAGGAACAAAAATAGGGAAGTGAACAAAAATCCATTCCACCCTTTCCTGATAGACTAACTGGAACCACTCAACCAACCCGAGAAGAAATTGAACTTTTCGGACAATTAAAATAGTTATGTGTAAAGATACCACTTCTCCAAGCCATTAAGGATGTGACTATATACAATAAGATGATCAAGAGGAAGTGCTTCAGGCACCCAGGTAAGTACAAGAGAGATGCTCCAGCTATCAATGTTATAGGACAACTATCCGACCTGATGTTGGGGCAGGTGATTTTTCGAAAATATTTAGACCCTTGGAGTCCTATAGTCAATGTCCACATCCATGGCACCATAATCCCCCATACCCTAATTGATCTTGGGGCTGCCATTAATGTGATGACCAAGGACACTATGCTTAAGCTCAACCTTCAGGGCTCCCTGAGAAAGACCACAATAGTACTACAGTTAGCAGACCCCTCCACCGTGACCCCTGAGGTGATTGTGGAAGATGTAATGGTCCCCATCGATTCTTGAGAGAAACCTACTAATTTCCTGGTTCTCCAACCAAAGGCAAAGCTCACTGGGTATCCTCTCAGCCTAGGAAGACCTTTGTTGGCTACTGGAGATGCCTACATCAGTTGTTGAGTTGGGAACATGATAATAAAAAATGGGCTTATGTCTAAGTAGCTAGTGCTATATCCTCCTGCCCAACCTTTTTTAGAACATGATATACCTCTCTTGTTGGAGGAGGAAGATGAGGATGAATTCTATTCCACACCATTGTGTATAGTAGAAGCTACCATAGGGGGCTGACAAACTGATGACGACCTTATTGGAAACTTGATTCAGAATCCACCCCCTAGTGTGTTGCCATTAGAATAGATAGTGGAAGAAACCCAAACCGGCCCCTTAGTTGATCTCTGTGTGGCTAATCTGACCTCTTTACGAGTTAAGAATGTGGAATTCAGCCCAGAAAGAACCTTGAAGATCAACTCATCCCTATACACGTCTTAGGAGAAAGATCTGTGTAGCTTACTGAAAAACCACTTGGGTGTTTTTTCTTAGAGCTATAAGGAGATGAAGAGAGTCCACCCTTCAGTCTGTACCCATCACATTTACATTAAAGAAGATTGTAACTCAGTTAGGTAGCCTGAAAGGAGGATGAATCCAACTCTTAAGATCATTGTCAAAGAAGAACTACAAAAGTTGTTGGATGCAGGATTCATCTACTCAATCTCTCACAGCGAATGGGTCTCTCCTTTGCTACTAGTGCCGAAGCAAAATAGGAAGTGGAGATTCTTTGTGAATTATTGAGAACTAAACAAGGCCACTAAGAAGGACCATTTCCCTTTCCCTTTCATAGATCAAGTGTTATATGGATAGGTAGGGAAGAAGTCCTTCTCATACCTAGATGGGTTTAGTAGGTACAACTAGATCCTAGTTAGCCTGGAAGACCAAGATAAGATCACTTTCACTTGTCCTTAGGGTACTTTTGCATACTGGATCCTTCCCTTCAGATTATGCAATGCTCCTGCCACTTTCTAAAGAGCAGTACTGAGTATGTTTGTTGAACTGGCTCATGACTTAGTGGAAATATATATTGATCACTTTACCCCTTATGGTTCTAACTTTCAAGAAGATTTGACTAACCTGGGAAAATTCTTAGCCAGGTGCATTTAAATGTAACTTTCTCTTAGTCCTAAAAAATGTGAATTTCTGATGACTGAAGGGACTGTGGTAGGTCATACAACTTCTCAGCAAGGATTACAGGTGGATCCTAACAAAATTGCCACCATTCAAAGGGGTCCACCTCCTCAAAAGCTAAGAGGTGTTCAGATTTTCCTAGGCTTAGAAGGGTATTATAGAATATTCATCAAGGACTTTAGTAAACTAGCCTCTCCATTTTTTGGTCTTTTGGGGAAAGATACTAAGTTCATATGGACTGACAACTGTCAAGAGGCTTTGGATACCTTGAAAAGTAAACTAGTGACTACCCCAATTTTGAGAGGTGAAAACTAGGCCCTGCCTTTCCACATTCATACAAATGCCTCAAACAAAGCGATAGGAGCAATATTAGGGAAATTTGATGAGAAGATGCCTTACGCAATATATTTTGTAAGTAAAAACTTATCCAAGGTAGAATTGAACTACACTGTAATCGAAAAAGAGATCCTAGTTGTAGTCCATTCACTAAATAAGTTCATAAACTACATCACTGGCTATCAAACATTCGTACACACTCATCATGTTACAATTAGGTATTTCATAGAAAAACCAGATGTAAATGCTCGTATTATTAGATGGTCACTTTTATTGCAGCAACTTGATTTGACCATTGTTGATAAGCCGAGTAAGGAAAATGTTGTTGTTGATTTTCTGTCTAGACTAGATCTGCTTGCAGGTGAAGAAGGAATGTTGGATGATCAAATACCAGATGAACACCTATTTTCTATCTCAGTGCTCTCCCAATGGTTTGCTAATATAGCGAATTACTTTGTTTTAGCATAGTTTCTTCCACACCAATCCTCAAAAGAGAAAAGAAAATTCGTGAGGGAAATTGTTCCATTCACCTGTATTGGGGGAAATCTCTTCAAACTTGGCCCAGATTAGATTTTGAAGTGATGTGTTAGGGAGGAGGAATTTTTTGACATTCTCCTATACTGTAATGATGGGCCTTGTAGGGGCATTTTGCAGCAGAGAAGACTGCCTTCAAAATTCTGGAAGCAAGTTAGTATTAGCCCACTCTTCATCAAGATGTTAAGAGATATATCATCCAGTGTAACTGATGTTAAAGTATGGGGAAACCTACTCCAAAGGATGAGATTCCCTTGCAACCTCAACTGAATTTCGAGCCATTTAAGAAGTGGGGCATGGACTTTTTGGGTCCTACCAGACATCCTTCAAAACAAAAATCTTACATCACTGTGTGCACTGATTATCTGACAAAATGGGTAGAAAAAAAGGCAATCAAGGCAACAACAAAAGAAAAAGTAGTTGAGTTTTTGAGGTAGAAGACAATCTAGAAGTTTGGATATCCAAGAGAATTAGTCATAGATCAAGGGAGTTAGTTTACATCCAATTTGATTGATGTCCTACTCACACACCACAAAATTAAGCAGAGAACCTCCATCCATTTTCATCCGCAAGCAAATGGATAGGTAGAAGTCACTAATAGAGCTTTGGAAGGAATTTTGTCCAAGGTAGTGAGCAACAGCAGAAAGGATTGGGTAGATCAATTGGTTGAGGCAACCTAGGCCTATAACACCACTTGGAAAACTGCCATGGGGTTCACACCCTATGAGCTGGTATATGGGAAGAAGGCTTTGCTGTCAATAGGATTTGAATATAACATATTAAGGATGGCAGCTCAGCTGAACCTAGATCTCAGCCATGCAGAAAAGGAAAGGTTACTTCAACTAAATGGATTGGATGAACAGAGATTGCAGGCCCTTCTCTACTCAGAGGTAGTCCAACTTCAAAGGAAAATATGGAACCATAGACACCTCAAAGAAAAAAAATACTAGGAAGGAGATTGGATGTTGTTGTATGATTCAAGATATAAAGATTGCAATGAGAAATTGAGGGCAAGATGGATGGGACCATACACAGTAGAGGAAAACAATGAAAATGGTTCAATTCTAATCTGAACCATCGATGAGAAGCCATCCCCATGCTCATCAATGAGCATAGGTTGAAGATCTTTAGGAAGCCCCTCTCTAAGCAGGAATTCATTGAGAATCTAACTAAAACAATGTTGGTAATGGAGCAGGTCTCTGCCTCCACTCCACCCACACCCTAGACAAAACAAAATAATATTCCTGGGTGAAAACCTCTTGGAGGAACTTAGGGCAGGAAGTGAGGGTGAAAACCTCCTGGAGGAACCCCAACTATCTAAAAAAAAATTGAAAGAGAAAAAAATTTAAAAAAAAAGAAAAAGAAAAAAGAAAAAATAGAGAAAAAACAGAAAAACTAACTTATTTTGAATGAATACACCCTTGATAGTTCATTTCTCCATCGCCATTGTCCTTTTCTAGGCCCTAGTCTCACTTGTTCGAGAGATTTTGCATCGTACAAGAAGCTTTGTACATCCTACAGGAGGATCCTGTAGAAACTACAAAGAACTCGAAATCAAGTTCAGAAAAGAGTTAGAGGCCAAAAATTTGTCTGAAAGACCTATGGAGCTCCCTACCACCATTAATCCTCCTAACTCTCCATTCCATTCCTGCAACACTACATTTCCACTCGCTTCTTTCTTCCCTGCATAGAAAACATAGAAATTCAGTTTCTTTTGTTTTTTTTTTAAATGATGAAGAATAAAACAACAACATCCTTAACCAGTTGATTTTCCTTCATAACCTTCCTCACTATCTCTTCAATCCTTTCTTAAACCTCAGCCAAAAATTTTAGAGGGAGCAACACTTACAAGAAACCCTATAGGATTCTTGTAACAGATGATCCCTTAAAAACAAAAACCTCCAGAGGTAAGGTCAGTGCAGCCATAGGTGTATACAACATGCAAGGAGTCATTCTTAATTAAGAAGATCACCAGCATGAGATAGCCTTGTCATAAGTTCTGAAGCCATGAGTGGCCAACAACAACAACAATCTAAGAACGAAGTGCCAAAGTCTGCACATGCAAAGCGCGGTAGAGACTAACAAGTAAGTGGCTAAACTCGTTCCTTTGTTGCATGAATATGATTTAGAAACTACATGAACCATTGAGATGGTCACGATTAAGCGAAATTGGTGGCCAGCTAACTGGCCAACCTCATCGAGTTCGGACAACCCTCATCCATTCCAAACAGTGTCAAATGGATGTAATTGGCATGTTTGTTCAATCAATTTAGGAAGAAAAACTCAAAACAGGTACTGGTGGCAGCGGATAACAGGGATGACAGAAGTGATTCTGGGTAGTTGGCATGAAGTATCATAATGGCATTGCAGTAGGGACCAACGGTCTGGATGGGGATAACGTACCCTTCCTGCCATCTCACCTACGTTGCAGTCAAAGAGTCCACCACCTTTGTTTTCATTTGCATCGACAAATTCTTGGCTGCAACAACTTACCTACCACCTTTAGAACCATGAAGCAGTCACTGTATGCCCGTTTTGAAACCCTTCCACTTATCGAGCTCTACAGGAGCATTATGGCACTCTACAGGACCGGAAACACAGTCTACAGGAGCTTTTCTATAGGAAGGCCAATGAATTGCTCTGTAGTGTAAACATTTGGGATTTTCGGCCAAAATAGAGCTCGAAACAAGGTAGGCTCAAAAAACCCACTATACATGTCAATTATCTACAAAAAGTGGTGGATTCAAAATGAAGTACTAAGATGAGAAATAAAGGGAAACTGAAAACAAAAGTCTCCCCGTGTTTTTCTAAAATATATACAGTCTCTGCATTTTCCTCTCTGCACTAAAAGTCTATCTATTTCTTCCCCATATTCTCTTGTATGAAGAAGTGATGCAAACATAGGAAATTAAGCCTGTGACGTAGTGAATCTGCATTGGGTGGTCAGCTTATTGTGTGAAAGAAAAACATTGTCTTGCTCTCTGTGTTGTTTTTTAAAAAAAGAAAAACTATTGATTTCCTCCAACAACCTAAGAAGTAAAGTAAGGTTGAGAACAGAGTTTGAAGGGTAGGAAAATGAAAATTTATTTTTGCTAAATGGAAGAAACAACAAAAACTCTCTCCAGGTTCCAGGAAAAGACCTCAGTTTTTCCTCTGTTTTCAAGTTTGAAAATTTGTTACTTTCCTTCTCACCTGAGAATTTCCAGCAGTCACTAAACATCATGACAGGGGGTTTTATGAGAAAGGAGCCTCTGAACTCCGCCAAATTGCATGAACACCCAGAAGTGGTAGCCCTCTTTACCAAGGCAAATTGGATGCCTTTCTTTGAGAAATTTCATAGGTATGATGAGGAAATTAGAAAAGAATTTTTATTTTCTTTAAAACCCCATTCAAAAACCCATGCTATAGTCAATTTCAGGGGTCTAACCATAGAATTTACACAAAAATTCATCAGCAGAATTACAGGCCTTCCACTTGGGCTCCCTTGGAGAAAAGAAGAAAAACCACTAGGACAAGTTGCTAGAAAGACCTTTTTCTAGCCTGATGAGCATCCTGTGGAGGGGATAAAAAGGACAAGTATACCTTATCCATGGGGTGAGGTCAGCTACCAGATCATGAAACATGTCTCCTGTGAAGGAACATACAATATAGTCTATGGTTATCACTTTAGATTATTTCATGAACTAAGATATGGAATGGACCTACCAACATATAGAAAACACAGTCTTCCATATTTTCTCCAATTCTTGATAGAGTGTAGCACCAAATTGAATGTAGGGGTTCCATATCGATGAGCTCACCATGGGATCATTAAATTACTAGTAGAGGATGCCCTCCACACATACATAATCCCTATGGCCTGGGAAATTTTCAAGAACATGACTAGAGAAGAAGACATAAAAACTCTCACTGGTGACCTTACTCCATCTAGCAGTGAAGAGGAAGAGCAGAAAGAGGAACATGAGAAGGAAATCCATGAGGAAACACTGAATATTCCATTAGAAGAAGAAAAAGAAGAGAAACAGAGAGGAGATGAGAAACATGACACAACCACAATTGAACCTAAAACAGAGAAGAAAACAACATCAAAAGTAAAGAATAGGAAGAGGACAAGAACTGAAAAGAAGAAACCCAAGATAGCTCAGAAAAAAACTACCATAGGAAATGCAAAGACTCAGCTGGTAGATGGGAAAATAACACCAAAGATAGCGAAAACTACATTAGAGACAACAGACATAGGCAAAACAACAGAAGAAGAAGGAGAAAATCAACAAGAAGTGTCTCTTGAGACACTAGCAAGAGAAGCGGCAACTATTCTTACTACCCTTAGTACTCCAACTAAGCAAAAGGGAAAAGAAAATGATAGCCATCTATATACTTCAAAGCCAAAAAAAGCACCAAAATCAAGATGAGCAAGCCTCAACCTCCTTCAAAAGAATCCATCATCATTGAGGATGCACCTACTCTAACAAAGGAGGAATCTCCCTCCAAAATCTCCATCACTTACGAGAGAGGGAGTCTAAAGGCCTCTACCTGGAAGGAAAGTATCAAATTAATGGACACTAAAGCAGTCCTATAGGAAGCACAAAATTCTCTACAGGAGATTGGCAAAGCTCAAAGAAACTGAGAAACTAGAAAGGAATGAAGGTAGAAGAAAAGTCCCAAGATGTATATAAGGAAAACAAATACCAGAGCTTGGACCTTAGCCTAACGTAGGAACCTACTAAAATCTTCTGGAAGGTGGGAAGATCATCCCACAAATATTTGCAGTGCCCCTTTTCTTCGAGGTGGAAAAGGAAAGAGTCAGGACCCACACATGGATGCAGATTGCAAAATCCAAAGGGGTCGAAGACATAGGGCACATGGATATCAATTTGTGAGAGATGAGAAGCGAATTGAGCATGGTAAGGCATATAGAGAGCATTACAAGAGCTCAATTGCAGGAAGAAAATGAATTGTTGAAAAAACAGCTACAAGAAAGGAAACCTCAAGGAGGAAATGAGTTGTTAATCTTGAAAGAATAGAAACAGAAAGAGGGACCCCAAGAAAATAGTGAGGTAGTAGAGAGACAAAAACAACAAGAAGAACCCCAGACTGACAGTGAGACAGTGATGAAACAACAACAAGAAAAATACTCCCAGGTAGAAACTGAAGTGTTGATTTTGAAAAGGTAGTTATAGGAAAAGGAAGCCTAGTTAGCCTACGTGGCCAACTGGGTAATGGAGGCATTACAGTCTAGGTATTCAGCCAAATCATATGCTCTATACCTCAAAGATCAGTGGCTCCAATTTTAGATTAGAACACTGGCCCAGAGGGGCACAATACCATTTCAAGATTATGGCCAGTTTATGCATTTATGTGATCATAGTTCAGCTAAGGATAAAGCAAAGCTAGCATAATTTTACCTACACAATGTGGCATTTACTGACATGAATTTATGGGATATGAATGCCACATTGGGAGATTTGTGGTTAATGGGTATCGCTTCTTGGATGAGCCATGAAGGGAATAGAGCAGTGGAAATTTAGAAAATGATGGCGAAAGAGCTAAGTGAGTCCTTGATGATTAGAGCAGAACCAACAAAATCCTTGGCTCTCATTAATGCCCACAAATAGTTTGTAGCTTATCCTCAAGTTCTCCTTGACTATGTTGACAAGCAAGCATAGGCTATTGCTCATTTCGACGATATGGAGTGATTATTTGGTGATGAATGTATTCATGCTTGCATGAATAGGTGGAATACATTGCCACACAGCTTAAGGATCAGGGAGTATCACCCCCTAAATAGGATGAGAGAAGTCATGAGGAGAGTGCCCTTGTATAAGCACTCATTGCAAAATTTGAAAACCAACTAGATTGGTCTTAAATTCAATCCTCCACTGCTACTAGAACTGTTGGAAGGAGTTAAGGTGGAGGAAGAATAGAAACAATGGGAAGAAGTGGATAGGAAAGAAGTTTTCAATGATAGGGAAGAAGACATCACATCGGAGGCTTGGGATGTTAGGGAATCTATCAGAGCCATTAAACATGAAGAGTTAGATTGGTTGCTCAGAGGATGAGCAACCCATTTAGCAGGGGGGTGATTATGATCCCCAGAAATGGGTAATTAAATGGGCTCATTCTGCCTCTTATTTCGACTTAATCCACCATTCTCATTAGTTTTTTTGCATGTTTTTGAATATATCTATGCTAATAGAGTGAATTGGGTTAGTCACATTGCCATGTAGTCTAATGTGTGTTTTATGGAGATTTTTTGGGCAATTTTGGACAAAGACAAGGAATTTATGAGGGAATAGAAACCAAACTTGATGAAAATAGGGAAGAAGACTTGTAGGATGGGTTTCTCCTTCATTAATGACCCCTTTCCTAAAATACTCAATCAGCAACTTGGAGCACAAAAGCCCACATTGATGATTCCAAGGGGCAGCTGAGCAAGTCAAGTAGGACTGTTGTTTATCTTCAATTCTAAGAAGTTGAGTTACTTGATTTAGGAGGATTGTTGAAAGTCCCCATTTGTATAAATAAGAAGGATTAGACCCTTAATAGGTGAGCCAGTTATTAGTAGATTTTGCACTTTTGTACATCATTGTGTTTAATTCATTTTCTAGTTCTTTTTTAGAACAATTTATGTAATGTAACTGCTATTTTTGATAATGAAGATGAAATGGGTTTTGAGCTAGCACTGATCTCGTTCAGAGGGCGAAACCTCTTGGGTTAGGGCCCAACACGAGCTACCTAACACCTCCTACTATGTACTTATATGCTTTTGTTTCAATTCATGAGTTAATTTTTGTTCCATAGATTCACTTTACTTTGTTAGATTAGGTTGCTTTTGATTGTTAGTATAGTTGTTTTTGTTTCAAGTTGCTTAATCAAGTTACTGTGGTGATAGAAAAGGATCCAAAAAAGCCAACAATAGGTCTTGATCTCCTTTCTCCCTCCCTAAGGTTATGATTTGAGGTCAAGGCACTACTGCTGCCACCAAAAACACAATTGTTTCTCTCCCATGCAACTACTAGTATGATACTTTGAGTTGGAGAGGTCGATATTGGTTCAGAATCATTTTCTTAGATCATTTCCTATTAATCTACAATAGTTCTCTCACATGCTTTTCTCTTCATAGGATATTGTTCAACATTTTCTGTTTATAATTTAGAAATTAGGTCAAGCTAAACAAGGTTTTGTTTTTTTCATTCTTTCTTTGGTCAATTTTGATAAGTAAATGTGCAGATCTCTTGCAAGACATCCCAGCTCATGATCCCTCCATAAAATAGCCAGCACCAGCTCACTTCTCATAGATTTCCTAGCTCATTCGCAACATTTCGCCAATCTACCCTAATTTCTGCGTTCTTTTCCATAAAGTCACTTTCTTTCCATTTGAACAAATTAAACCATCATGTTCATCCTTGATCTTCTTTGACAAGTTCTAGACACCTCAACAACTTCATCTAGCCTTCATTTCCCCTTTCCCATCATTTTTCCACCTTCAAAACTCCAAAAGTAGTTTTTCTCCTCCTCTTGTAGATCCTCGTGTAGATCCCTTGCAACCTCCAGTAGAATTTCTTGTGAGTGATTTTTCGAAGTCCAATTGATAGGGATGTCTCCATAAGGGTACTAGGGGCTTCTTAGGACCTCTCCACACCATCATCCAACTCTGCAACAACCAACTCCATCTACCTTTTCCACCAATCCTTTGCACAGTCACAACTAGATAAATCACACGCATAATAATTTCACATAAAAACACTCAAAAGTACAAAACGATAATTTCTTCTCGTTCTTTTCAGAAGTAGCTTGAATAAATGCAATTTATCTTTTCAGTATTCAATGGCCTCAATTTCATTAGTTTCCATCTGTCTTCTTGCAAAAGTAGGGTCAGTGGGTAAACTAGGGTTTGTGTTTCATTTTAGTTTTCATTCTATTTTTGCAAGTAGAATAGCCCTTGTAGAGTTAGTTTCATTTCATCACAGTTAAAATCTTCTTCTGAGAACTCATAGAAGTTGGCTTAAACTCCTAGCAAACTTGCACCAACTGACCAAGTGATAGCCTGCAGTAAGAGCCAGTACTTGTGCATACAACACCATAACTTCCATGTTTGTTACGAACTACCAGTTTGATAAAATTAAAGTAGGAATCCCCAGGAGTTGCAACATTATTGTTGCAATACTGGTGCTCACCACTTGATGCACCCATGCAATTATAATAACACATTGAAAGAGGGTTAAATAAAAAGAAAAATCCTCCTTGTCGTAAATTTGAGTTTTTCCATCCATAATGTTCTAGAGCTCTAAATCACTGGTGCCACTCTTGTATCCTTAAAGTGCCTTGACATCAGTGCCTCTATTCCTCACCATCCTTTTATGCCATGCTCAGTGACTGGCTTTCCAATTTTTTAAAACGATGGTGAAACTTATTTTTCTCAATTACGTGTCAACAATGCCTCTCCAAGAAACAATTTTCTTGGTAATGACTATGTTCCTCTCTAACTTAATTTTTTAACAGATTAGAATTGCAAAAAAGCTCAAAAAATCCATTGCTTTGAAAATTCTAAAAATATTTTGTGGTGCATTTGACAGCTTTGGATGACATCGGTAGCAGTGAACCCTGTAAATTTATAGGCTGTACCATCATTCGGTACATGAACCTAACGCGCCGTTTTTTTTATGGAGCATTTTGTAAATGAAAACACACCGGGAGGAACTATAAATTATACGTCGTTACATACATTTTTAAGTTATGCTTGGTGTGTTTATATTTAACAAAAACATCGAAAAAATAATATTAAAAAATACAGTTCAATGCATTCGATAACCTGAACATTCCTTATCGATGCCAAAATTTTATACGTGCACCAATCCATAAGTTTGAGATGCACCACGTTGAAAATGTAAATATGTGAACCAAAAGTGGTGCGTCATATATATGTACACATTGTGTCTTGTGTGGTTTTGTTTGATAGTGAAGTAGAGCCAGTGCATTATTGTTTTTTGGGTGCATCAACAATTTTTCATTCTAATTGAAAGTTATGTTTCCATATTTATATATACATTTTTCATTTAATAAAAATAAATTATGTTTTATCTATGATTTTGGTGTATTTATATGTCAATCATGTAGTAGAGACATCAATAGAGGGAACAATAGAAGTAGTAGGACAAAATGGCAAACCAATACAATGTGGTTCGAGCATAGGAGGCTTGAGAGAGGGAGAGGGATTTATGTCATTGGCATATTAGGGTTGCGACATCAACATTCTTTAGGAATGTAGGCCTCATTAAGTACTATTATTTGGCTACATCACTCAAGGGACACTCTATCTTGTTGGAACATCTGATCCATTGGTGGAGTGCTTAGGAGCAGGGTCTTTCTATCAGCCTATAGTCATGATATAGGCCCTCTAAGGAGGATATATATTTTATCACTAGCTTATCCAGGAGAGGGGATTATTTTCCCAAGTTCCCTAATATCCCCCATGGTGTTAAAACAGAGTGTCAACTTTCTTATTGGGTCTCATGTAGTTTGTAAAAAATATTTTTAGGTGTGTGGTGGATAGCTACAGATTGCCTCATTTGCTACAAAGGAGGTTAGGCACCACTCATTATCAGCGATGACCATTGCACACTCTACTAGTAATCCTAAGTGCATTAGTTTACTTCTTTTGTATTATGTTGGTTATTTTATTAAGGTGTCATGATGTATGAGATGGTCTACAAGTTTTTGGAGGTAGCTTCGTATGTATTTAGATAGATGTCGTGCAATGATATATGGGAGTACGAGCTCCCTTTTTCTTCCTAAATTTTTTGTTTATGTTTTGATAGGCTTCTAGAGTCGAGTCCTACATTTGGTTTTAGACCTCCTATGCTAATGAATGAGGTGTGGATGTGCATGGGTGGTTAGATGACACCGAAGAAGGGCCTACTAGAGTATCTAACTAGGATTTCCACCCTAGCACTGGCGGTACTATCCAATGAGGAGGATGATGTGTTTATCATGTTTTCATTTCTGTATTCAGGTATTGATTGGAGATAGTGTCCCAACATCCTCTTCACACTAAATGTGATTGCATATGATCAAGGTAATATTAGTGTTATCTTTAAACTAATCTAGTTTAATTTTATTGCCTTAATTAATAAGAGTAAAATTTATTCTAGCACATTCTTTAAATAATTTTATTAAATTGTTTAATGAAATTGTCTAATTATTGTTTGGTACTATATACTTTGTAGACATGGACAAATTACTTGGGGGAAATTTTGCCTCCCTCACTTGAGGGAGAAGATGAGGAGATGGGAAATACCTAAGAGGGTGAGGCACATCCTTAGAGGGTGTGGGAATCGAAGCCCATAGGGCTAATATGAGATTGAGGATGGACTACTATGACAAATTTTCTAAAATTTTGGTTGAGGAGGGATTCGTCCTGTGAGGGTTTGAAACATATGTGAAAATCCTATGTTTGTGGATCTTTTGAGGGACTGTCTACATGAGATTATTAATCTTTTTCATGATATTGTACAATATAATAGGATAATAACATCGAGGAGGGATGTACAAAATGCAATTTCAGATACGTCAGATGATCCTTCACACAGTGGTACTCCATTAGATCATGATGATGAGGGTGGTGATTTTTGTAACTCTTAGAGATAGTTCCTCGATGTGCGGGATCCAGTGCATGAAACATTTTAACATTGATGGAAAGTTATAAAAACTAGTGGATGATGGGACAAGCCACAAGGGCTTGCAACAAAAAATTTTGATTCTTAAACATTAGCTTTCCAAAATAGAATTTCCAGAGAAACTCTAATGGTTGTAGTATCTTGGATTGAAGGAATGATTTGAGGAATAATACAAGACAATGTTTAAATTAGGAACTTAATAATTTGAATTTGAACTTCTATTGAAAGAACCATGGAAGACTGAGAAGTTAAGGATAAATTTACAACATGGTGGAACATCCTTTAAGGCCTCTTTAAATAAGGTTTGTAAGTACTCTTTCTTGAGAAAAGAACATTACTAAATATGCTAAATAAAAGAAGCCAACAGCTTCATTACACTCATTTTGATATAAGACAAAATTTAAATGGAAGAATGAAAAAACAAAGAGGAGACATTTTTACAACTATTCGCAAAGCTAGAACCAAAATTATCGTGTATTCCTAGATTCCAGAGAGAATTTCTAATTACAATGTCACTCATGAGAACTAGAACCTAAACCATTGCCGTGTATTTATCCCACACATTTATTCTCCATCGTTTGATTAATTGTTAGAATCAATTTTGGAAAATGACCTCTAAAACAGTTATCAAACTGGCCTTTATACTTAATGAGTCACCTTTAAATAGTACATGGGCTCATTTTAATATTAGCATTTTAGAATTAAGATTATATATAATGAAATATACAATATTAATATCTTCCCTTTTTCAAAATGATACAATAATGAAACTTAATACATATCCCATTTGTTAATCATTGATACATTCAGTCTTTCTGAACTACCATATACCCCATAAAAACATACACAAATAAGTTATAAAATGGACCAATGCCAAGTGGGTCCTTAATCAACTTCATGTGCATGCATCTACATATCACTGGCGGGATCAGTTATGCTGGTTTCTAGAAAGATGAGGGGTGATGTTTGAACCAGTATGGACCGTTGATCTCTTTTATTAAAGTTTATGCTATCGGGATTTTGGGGTTCTGAGGCACTAGAACTCTGAACTGTTGGTTTGTCTTGGATATCGAATAATTATTTGTTATGGAACAAGCTCCAACTCTACTGCTAGATAAAACAAGGGAGCCCCTGCCGTGGCGGTAGTCCCTGCTGGGGTCTGCCACAACAACCCAATAAAAACAACTTGACCTCGTGAATCTTGTAGCCGATGGGCACACTGAATTGATTTCTGAGAATTTGTCTCACATCATTTATGGAATACTTAGAAAGGTAAGTATAATGTTGTCTTGACCATTGCAAAGCGGTTGTATCAATATTCATAATAAGAATAATTCGTCAATAACTTTTATATAAAACTGACGCGGTCACTGAATTCGCCCGTTGATAGTTATACGTAGATATTGAAACGTTTCATCTTGCATGTAGATATAAATGCCAGACGTGTTGTAGTTGAAAAGATCTCCATTCTATATACGTTAGAGTTCAGAGCTTAGTTCAGTACATTAGCCTGAGAAGTTGAATTTCTTATATTATGAGCAAACGATCTCTAATTTAAAATTTAAAGTCAGAATGGATCAGTTTAGTAGGAAGGTGGTATGTCACAAAAAAAGATTTCGATAATATTTTAGAATTGATTAATCTATTAATTTAGTTAGTAAAAAAATATGAAAGTGGTATGTCATTTAAAAACGATTTCAGGAATATTTTAGAATTGATTAATTTATTAATTTAATTAGCAACAAAATTTCAAAAATATTATAGAATTAATAAATCTATTAACTTAATTACCGAAATTTTTTTCGAAAATATTTAGAATTATTGACCAAGACAAGCAAACCCTCCAAATCTAATTACAAATATACTGCAAATCAGTTGTCCCTCCAAATCTAGTTACAAATAGACTGCAAATGAGTTGTCCATTTCATGTTTCGTTGCATAAGGTTGACATCCATATGTTGAAGTTCTGCTTTTCTATACCCTTTGGGGCCAGAGAAAAGAGATATAATACCAGCACTGAAGTGGAGTAATTCAGGAAGATCTATCAACAAAACCTTAGCCCTAATAACTTCAATAGATCACTAGAGCGCCTTAGAACCTCAGCTGGTCATGTGCTCTGAGGATTGTATTATTTATT